>VMDR010030710.1:0-12286 GCA_007922815.1 Macrotus californicus
GGGGGGGGGGGGGGGGGGGGGGGGGGGGGGGGGGGGGGGGGGGGGGGGGGGGGGGGGGGGGGGGGGGGGGGGGGGGGGGGGGGGGGGGGGGGGGGGGGGGGGGGGGGGGGGGGGGGGGGGGGGGGGGGGGGGGGGGGGGGGGGGGGGGGGGGGGGGGGGGGGGGGGGGGGGGGGGGGTTGCGGCGTAGAGGGCGGGGGTCTGGCGCCACCTGTGGCCTGTGCAGTGGGACCTAAAAACTGTTGCGCCCTTGTGGTGCTTGGGGGTGACTAGCTGCAGGTGTATCTTGGGTCTCCCTTTTCCTTCGAGCACTGAGAAAATGGGAGGGAAAGGTGTTGGAGTGTTTCAGATCATTCCAGTGTCCGAGTTTATGTGGGGACGGAGATTTGAGTTGGAACAAACGGGAAGATGTTTCTGGAGCTTAAAAGTTGGGCCTGCACTAAGCTCAAAACTCACTCAAGCCTCTGAAAACTTACCGATTTCGGTTTGCTGTAGAGCCAAAATTTTTCAACATTTGTGACCGTTATCCTAGAAGTTCCACAGAATATTTATTTACTCATAGTGAGTTGTTCTTGTATAATGATAAGAAATGACTAATAACAGCCCCAGAGGTTCATTAAACCAAAGCAAGGTGTGGGAAAATTTAAATTAAGATCCTAGTTGGACGAATGTTCTTGTATATATTTTTTCCGATGGACAACTAAAATTGAGAAGTCTGTTCTCCTTGTCGGTGGGCAGCATGGAGACTGGGGAGGAGGAAGGTGACAGGTTCCACTTCAAAAATGTCACAAGTTCCTAGCATTTTACTGCATTTTTGTATAGTCATATTGACACTTAAATTAGCTTTGAGGCTCTTCTTTCTTACTAATGCTTTTTTTTTTTTTTTAATTTTCTTCCTCCAGTATTTCCTTTTTCCCTCTTTGTGGAGCCTCGGGCATCAACACAAAAATTTAGTGGCGGAAAGTGGTAGGTTAGGTTAATTCAGTTCACTCTTCAGTTGTGCCCCCCCACCCCCACCCCGCCATTGCTGTTCTCCACAGGTTTGAGAGAACTGAGAACCTTTCTTGAAGGTCTGATGAACTGTCAACAAGTCAAATTTCAGAGTTGCAGTTCCAGCTGTCTTTATATTCATTATATGATCTATACTGAAGATTGCCACAATTTGAAACAAAATTTAAGAAGTTTGCATATATAAAAGCAGGGTGCCTGATACTCTTTAATAGAAAGGAGTCAGAAGAGGAGATGGCTTCTTTTTTCTCTCAGAATAGAAACCACAGATTTTATAGTTGTCTTTAAAGCCCTAGATCTGTAGCACCCTGTTGCCTCCAGTGTATGCACTGGCTTCCTGACTGTTCCTTGAGCACACCAGGCACACTTCTGCCTCAGAGGCTGTGCACGTGTTCCCTGGATCACCTTTTCCTTATAAAGCTGCACAGCCTTGTGCCCTCAGCTCCTCAGGTCTTTACTCAGATGTCACTCTAACAGTGGCTCCTGCCCCGACATACATTTACTTAACCCACACCCCATTCTGTTTTATTTGTCTCCTTACCCCTTATCAGCCTATAATATGCAATATCTTTAGTCTCCCCCATTAGTAAGTAAGCTTCATGAGGTCAGATTGCTAATAACTGTATCCTTAACACTTAACACAGCAGTTGTCATGCAGTGCAACAAATTTTTTGACTGAATAGGTAAAGAGTTTATTCTTGAATGATCTCACTGTCATGAATTTCTGATCATGATTGGATGTCCTTGGAGGTGTGGAATGGATTTTCACTAGGATTTTGTACGGTATTTATTGGAAGAAATTTGAGATTTTTTTTTTGGTCAGTTCTTGTCTATTTCTCTTGATAGAAGTCTTGTGTGTTCAGGTCATTGAATGAAAGCACTTTGAGGGCAGAGAGGATGAAGTTTGGGGGATCTTTGACATTGGTGGTCTTAGAGGAAGATTATCTCAGATCTCTTGTGGCTTGATTTTTACCAACTGCTTCAGGCTCTTCCTTTGAGGTTTGTTCACTTTCCTGATGAGAGATACCACCTCCTTACCTCTTTGGTCCCAGAGAGCTGAGCAGGCTGGTTCCACTTTGAATTTTTCAGTAGACTGAAGATGTTAGTATTTATAGCCTGGGCTATATGGATTAGATTCCCCCCCCCCCCCATTCATGTAGAGATAGTTGAGCTCAAAAACTGTAAGAATAGCTTTCTCTAACAATGGTGGAGTGTTCAGTTATGGGGAACGTCTGATCCTTTTTTCCCCCCACAAATCCATTTTGGGGGCATTTTTAGCAGCTAAATTCTATTTTAAGTCTGAGGATAAAAGGAACTGACTTCCTGAGTTCTGTGGATTATCCCTCATTTATTTTATCCTTTCTTGTTTCTTGATTGATGCATTTGTTACCTTCCTTGACCTTCTGGCCAGAGTGGCCTGGATGAGGTTTCTCTTTGGGATAGTCTTGGCCACTGTTTTCCATCTTAGGAAGGCAAAGGGGGTGAGGTAGTCCTTTTAACTCTCTTTGGGAATGCTGGTGGCAGAGTCTAAGATTTTTGCTTAAACCTTTGCCCCAGGACATTGAAAGCTGCCAGGCTAAAGAGAGAATGGTGTGTGTGTGTGTGTGTAGGTGTGTAGGGGAGGCGGGGGAGAATTGGGGATCTTGTATCTATTGGACTGGATCTGGTTCGGATACTATTAATGTAAAGAAATAATAGCATCAGAAATATACTAGTAGTTCTCATTTTGCAGATAATTTCAGAAATAATTTAGGCAGATTGACAGAAGCTTCTACCAAAACTGTTGTCCCCTTTTAAATCCTTTCACAAAGTTTCCAGGCAGTCTTTCTCAAGCCCCAGAGATACACAGCTCTGTGCCATGTTCTCACCTCTTACAGATAAATATGAGTACTGACAGTAGTCAGTATAGGTAATGGTTTCTCAATGCTGTGGTGTTTATTCCTGTGCCAGCCCTCTTCATGAACTCAAGAAAAGCTTTCAGGAAAAAGATTTGGGGGAAGGGATAAAAATTGTTGCATTTTGGTTGCATGGTTCCAGGAAGTGCAGAGGAGAGAATTATGTGAAACTGAGTGTGTGTGTGTGTGTGTGTGTGTGTGTGTGTGTGTGTGTGTGTGTGTTGGTAGGATTTTTCTATGCCTCCTTGTAAGATTGGATGAGGGACTCTGAGTGTTCCTCTGTGGAATTTGCTGCCAACTTACAAGTAGGAAAAATACCTGGATTCATGGCATGAATATGTATGCATGAATACAGTTGGCGGGTCTAATTTTAGAGACCTTCTTCATACACAGTGGCCTCAGTATTTTCCTCCAGCTGTATTCTTCTCACCCTCTGTGTAGAAAACATTCCACTTAATAGTCTTTTATGGGTTAACTTTTGTTCTTACCATGGTTGCCAGTTTAGCAGTGTAGCACCTGTTCCATCTCTCCAGTGAAGTTACTTTGTCCACTCCTTCCTAAATCTGAGTTTATTTCTGTTAACAGATACAGATAGGAAAGATTTCATAACCTTAATCTGTTTTGACTCCTCTTTGAGTTCTTTATATTTCCTTAGCATATATCTGTTTTGTCCAACACTTAAAAAAATTAATGTTGAAAGCCCTTAATTATAATAATCTGCAGTGATTTTATTATTTTTACTTAGGTTGTATGAAAGGAAAGATTCTGGGATGCTTCCTAAATCCAGGTGTTCTTTTGCTTTTCTGCAGGATCTCTTGTGAGTTGTTCAGTCCAGGTGTTTGAGCCCATACTGGGAAAGCTGTTTCAGCTTTCTTGTCTTGACATTAAGTTTCCTAGAATACTTTCCTGTGCTAAAAAAAACAAAAACAAAAACAAAACAACCCTTTCAAATTGGGAGCCCCCGGCCTAGAGTGAGAGAGTAAGGAGAAAATGTGCAAAAGCTCTAGGCAGTCATGTCTTTCACTATTTGTATTTTAAAAGGATTCATTTTATTCTATTTCTCTTTAGTTTGTTAACAACAAAAGCATCAAAAATCTTTTCATTTCCTTTAATTGCTTACTTAATTAATTGTCATACTGTGACTTTTCTGAATTGTTAAAAACTTCAATTTTTTCTGGGAAATAATTTTCAGGCCTTTCTGGGTATTTTTTTGGGGGAGGGGGTGGAATGAAGCTAGTTGTTAAATGTACTGGTAAGGTCTCTTCCTTCACTTAGACCAGTGTTTTGATTATTCCATTTTTCTTTAGGCATTAGTAGTATGTTTTACAGCTCTTTTTTTAAAAATTGAAGACCTCAAAATCTTTTGCAAGCAAAGAAAAACTATAGTTTTGCATCCATACAGTTATTCTGAGGTCCTTCTCCTATAGAGTGAGAAGTATAAAGATAAGAAAGGTAATCAGCAGGATGTAAGAGGACTCAGTTTATTTCTTTTTTTCTAAATTATATTTTATTGATTATGCTATTACAGTTGTCCTGATTTTCCCCCTTTGCCCTCCTCCACCCAGCACCCCCTTCCCTCATGCAATCCCCACACCATTGTTCATGTCCATGGGTCATGCATATAAATTCTTCAGCTACTCCCTTTCCTATACTGTACTTTACATCCTATTACATGGCTATTCTGTAACTACCTATTTGTACTTCTTAAACCCTTCACCTCTTCACCCATTCTCCCCTCCCCCTTCCCATCTGGCATCCATCATAATTGGGACTCTCTGTGCTTCCTGGACTTGCATGTCTATTTCCTTCACCAAATCAGGAACATTTTCTTTCACTATATTTTTCAGGTAGATTTCCAGTTTCTTGCTCTTTCTCTTCTTCTGGCACCCCTATGAGGCAAATATTGGACCTCTTAAAGTGTTCCCAGGAGATGTCTATACTGTCCTCACTTTTTTGGATTCTTTTCTCTTGTTCTGCATGGTGTTTTTTTTGCTTCTTTATGTTCCACATCATTGATTCTCTGCTTCATCCATTCTACTGTTGTTTCCCTGTAAATTGTTTTTTATTTTAATTAGTGTATCCTTCATTTCTGACTGGATCTTTTTTGTGCTGCTGATGTCCTCACTAAGTTCGTTGAGCATCCTTATAACCAGTGTTTTGAACTCTGCCTCTGTTAGATTGCTTATCTCCATTTTGTTTAGCTCTTCTTCTGGAGTTTTGATCTTTCATTTGGGTCATGTTTCTCTTTTTCTTTCTTTTTTTAAAAATACATTTTATTTATTTATTTTTAGAGAGGGGAAGGGAGGGAGAAAGAGAAGGAGAGAAACATCAGTGTGTGGTTGTCTCTCATGCGCCCCCCCTACTGGGGATTTGGCCTGCAACCTTGGCATGTACCCTAGACTGGTAATCGAACTGGTGACCCTTTGTATTGCAGGCCAGCACCTAATCCACTGAGCCATACCAGGCAGGGCTGGGCCATGTTTCTTTGTCTTCTCATTTCGGCAGCCTCCCTGTGTTTGTTTCTACGTATAAGGTAGAGCTGCTATGACTCCCTGTTTTGGTAGCATGGCCTAATGTAGTAGATGTCATGTAGGGTCCAGTGGCACAGCCTCCCCTATCACCCAAGCTGGGTACTCCAGGTGTACCTTTCATATGGGGTGAGTACACCCGACTCTTGTGGTTGAGCAGATCAATGGGAGAGATTTACCCAAGCCAGTTAGATGCAAGGACCGGCTGTGACCACTTACCACCAACTTCTGCCCTCTGTGGAGGGTCAGCTGTCCAGGGGCAGGGTGGTGGTGCTCTGACGTGGTCTGTAGCTGTCCACTGGGTGCACTGGCCCTGGGGTTAGCTGGATGGTGCAGACCAAGGTTGGCCCGCATCCATGTTTTGCCTGAAGCCACCCTGCCTGATGTATAAAGCAGTAAAGCAAGCTACTACTTGCATTGGTCATGGAGATTCCTAGGTGAGGCCAAGCTGTGACTCTAATCTGGCTGCTGCGAGGGTGCACTGAAGCCAGCTGTTGCTTGTTTGATAGCATTTAGGAGCCAAGACCAGCCATTGTTGTGGAAAAGCAGCTTGGGTGGGCCTGTAAGTTGGATAGTTGGATGGGGTAGAGTCTGTGGATCTCCAAGGTGGTTCACACAGTGTTAGCCAGGTTGATGGAGTCTCACATATGGCACCAGCTTGCTGGCTCTGTGGGGAGAGGGCTCAGCAAAGGGACAATGGCCTCTGTTTGCCCCGATGCCAGACACTTGAGTCTCCCCGTATACTACTGGTGACCTTCAAGCTGCTACCCCAGTGCTGGAGCTCAGAGGGAGGGAGTCTGAGTAAGTGAATCCATGTGTGGATTCCTGTGTTGCGACCGTTCAAGTCCTGACAGGTTCATGATATTTGGACAGACAGAAGGATATTCATGGAGCTATGGGGATGCTTGGCATGCCTTTGTTCAAGGGTGGGCAAGACATGCGTGCCGCAAGCTGCGTGTCCCCCTACGCGTCTCTGCATGTCACCTGTCCCCTCTGCGTGGCATCCCAGTGGCACACTGCATATCTCATCACCCAGCATGGCCCTTGTCCCCTAGCGTAACACCCAGCATGGAGTCCCTACCCTCTTAAATACTAGAGATAAACAAAGCTGGCAGAGCCAAAACAGATTGTGTAACATAGCAAGATTCTGCGCATGCAAGCCCACTCAAGGCTATGGGAATACTTATCAGACACAGTCTCAAGGCTGTGAGAACACTGCTTATCAGGCCCATTCTCAAGGTTATGGGAAATTGCTTCCCTTAGTTGCCCAGACACCTGGGTGAGGAAGCCAGACTGCTTCTATTTACCCTAAAGTTCCTCAATAGGAATTGTTTAGGGCTCCAGCAGTCTCCTCCACCAACTCAATCCCCACTGGTTTTTGTAACCAGCAGTTGTGGGGACTTATCTTCCTGGCACTGGAATCCTGGGCTGGAGGTACCTGGTGTAGGTCTGGAACTTCTCGCTCCCGAAATATCCCTCCCAAATTTGTATCCATGTTAGGTGTGTGGGCAGCCCGTTTTGCATGTGTACCTCTCCTACCAGTCTGGATGGTTGTGATTTCTTCAATTGTGTAGTTGTCAGACTTCCATTCAAGTCGATTTCGTAGATGTCAGACTTCTATTCAACTCGATTTCTGACATTCCTGAGTGATGGTTGTTTTATATTTCAGTTGTAATTTTGATGTGATTGCGCAAAGAGGCCAGCCATGTCTGCCTACATTGCTGTCTTGACCCAACTGAGAACTCAGTTTCTTTCTATATAATTGCTTTTTGTTGATTGTGAGTCAGTGGGAGAAAAAGAGGAAAAGATGGTCTGCAGGCTAGTCAAGTTATATCTTGATGTTTTGGAAGTATTTTTGCTCCATTTGTCTTCTATACAATTCTTGTCTAATGTATAGAATAAACTTTCTGAATTTCATTAACTAGTTCCCTCTGCCACTTAGTCCATTATCTTCCTTGTGTGGATGCTTTTGGTATATTTCATGGTGATAACCTTTGTGCTGCAGTGTTAATTATTAATGATGATCAGAACTGTGTTTCTTATTTGCACTCTTTTCCCTAAAAGCTCATTGGACCTTAAAGTGTTCTTAATAATTTTGTTAAAAGTTTAGATTTTCCAAGTATGTAGACCACATTTTTTGTAGGGGCACTGTTTTACTGCATGTCAATTGTAAGAATTTATGCGTGACTTTGGTATGTGAGCAGCATTATGGGCATTAGGTAATTCTTCATCCCTTGGAAAAGGTTGGTTCAGACTGTGAAAGTTTCGGTAAGAAAGGCAGTGGCAATCCAAACTTAGTAATAGATAAATTTTAAATACATATTCTTTCTATACTTAGAAATTGTTCTTTTGCCTTACCCTTCCTTTGTGATTCTGTTGGAAAAGGGAAGAAGAGAATCTAGGCTAGTAGTTTCCAGCTGATAACTTCCCGGAAATAGTGTGCTAGGGGTAGCAGGTGAATATAGACCCAAGTGACTAGGTTGTCACTTAGGGTTTCTGATGCTGGTGGAGGCAACTCCCAGCAGCCATCAAAATCCATGGAAAGAACGTGGTGGACCTGTTAAGTCTAATGGACTCCTTTTCATCCTTATTCAGTTTTTTTGTACCATGTGTCACTGTCTCTTTTCTTTCTTGAAATGTTTCATTGACATGACTTTTCCTCTTGCATTCCTGGATGTTTTCTTCTGCTCATCCCTTAAATGTATGTTTTCCTTAGGGTTTCTTTTGTATTCTCCCTCTCTACCTCTGATTCTTAAACCTTAATAGTATAAGCATTTCTTGGAGAATTTGTTAAGAATGTAGCTTACAAAACCCTTCGTGATCTGGCCCATGCCATACTCTCTGACCTATCTTGTACCACACTTTCCTATTATTACTAGCTCTAACCATAGTGGCTTTTTTCTGCCCCAGGACCTTTGCACTTATAATTTCTTCTCCTTGAAATTCTATTTTCCCACATCTTCACCTGACTTACCTCTTCTCATTATTCGAGTCACAGCTCAATGATTTCTCCATAGACTTTCCTTGACCACTTTATCCAAAATAGTTAACCTAATACTCAGGTTTCTCTTCAGATCATATAAATCTTTCGCCTTTTACAAAATAATTAACCTCCCCTTTGTGCTTCATCACATTCTTCTGTTTCATTATCGCCTTGCACTTGTCAGAATCTTAAATTATCTTGTTTGTTTTCTTGTCTGTAGTCTGGTTCATACTTAGAACTTAAACCCTATGAGAACAAGGACCTTATTTATTTTATATAAATTTATTTATTAGTATATTCCTAGTGCCTAGAATAGAATAGTCACTCAACACACATTTACTGAATGAATGAATGAAATGTAGATTCTTGGGTCTTATTCCCAGAGATTTTGATTTAGTAGGCTTGGAGTGGAGTCTGGGAATTTGTATTTTCAGAAGCATTCCAAGTGTTTCTGATGTCTCTGTTCAGTTGTCTTAAATGACTAGAAAAACATTATTCTACACATTCTGTCCATCTCAGCCACCCAATAGCCTTATTTAACATTTATTATTATGAGCTGACAATTTGTGAGTCTCTCTCTCCAGTTCTTGTCTCTCATCTGAGTTCTAGGCTTGTCTATCCAGTGGTCTCTTGAACATCTCCATTTGACTGTCAAACAGTACCTCAAATTCAACATGACCAAAACAAAAATTATTTTCCTTGGAAATGTGTTTTCTTCCTGAGGTATTTTTTCTGTTCATGATACCACTAAGTTGCATAAGCCAGAAATGTGAATGTCATACTTGAGTCCTTCTTACTCTTTGATATCAGTAATCATAAAGTTATGTAGACTCTTGCCTGCTCAGTCTCTCCCGGATCTTTTCATTTTTCTCAGCCAGCATTGTGACTTCTTAGTTCTGGAGACATCATCTCTCATCTGGATAACTGATGGCTTTTAACTGGCCTTCCTGCCCCAGTCTTGCTTTCCAGTCTTTCATTTAGTTCTTTCTGCACCCTTCAGCCAAAGAAAATTAAATCTGTTATTTTTCTCCTGCTTGAAGCCTTTTTTAAATTTATTGATTTTAGAGAGAAGAAGGGGGAGAAAGAGAAAGAAAGAAACAGAGAAACAGAAACATGGATTTATTGTTTTACTTATTTATGCATTCACTGGTTGATTTTGTATGTGCCCTGATGGGGAATCGAACCTGCAACCTTGGTGTATTAGGACAACGTTCTAACCAACTAAGTTACCCAGCCAGGGTCTTGCATGTTGGAGATCTGGAAAGACTGGCAGTGGGTGATGCTCCAGCTGAATCTTGAAGGGCTGACAGCAGTTAGCCAGGTGAAGTATGGGGAAGAGAGTTCTAGGGCAGAACTACATATGTAAAGGGTGGAGGTGTATGGCAATGCAGTGTGATGCCTTTGACAAACTGCAAGGAGCAGGATGCCCCTACACATGGGATGCTTATGGGAGTAGTCAGAGAAAAGGCTAGAGAGACAGTCAGGAGTCTGATCTTGAAGGTCTTATATGACAGACTAAAAAGTTTGAATTTTGTCTTTATGAAACCTACTGAAGGATTTTTTTTTCTTAAAAGATTGCTTTTAGCAATTTGGGAACCAGGTTGGGAAATAGAGTGGATTTAGTAAATAAACTAGAGTCCACTTTAAAGGGAGTCAAAGTAATCCAGATAAGAAATAGGGTCTGAAATGGTCCTGCCAGGGATGAACAGATTCAAGAGATATTTAGTGGGTAGATCTGTTAGACTTGGTGGGGTGTATGTGTGTGTGAGTGTAGAAGTGAGAAGGATGAGTTTTGGATGACTCCTAGTTTTCTGGGTTCTATCCCAGGGTGAATGGTGACATTATTTATGAATTAGGGCATCCAGGCAGTTGCTTGTTTGGGAGTAAAGATGAGGTATTTGGTTTTGGATTGGTTGAATTTGAGGTACCTGTGAAACCATGTGGAAATGACTAATAGGAACTTAGATGTACCAGTCAGGAGTTGGAGATATTGAGGCTGGAGAGAGATTTGGGAGTCAACAGTATATACACTGTAGTGGAAGTGATGGGTTTGGATCAGCCAAGGATGGTGTCAAGACTGAAACTCTGAAGGCTGAGGAGCCTTGGAGAACAGACAGTTAAAGGTGTGCTTGGTAATAATGGAAGAAAATGGAAGAGGCCAAGAAGGTAGATATAAAACCAATAAAGTGTGTTTAATAGGATCTTAGAGGAGATAGTTTCAAGAAGGAGGCAGACAATTGTTTCAGGTGTAGAGTGAAGTTCTTGAGCTCATGTAGAGAAGGTGAAATCCAGAGCAGAGGTAGAATTATTATCTCCTTAATTAAGATAGAAGGAAAAGGTCAAGAAGGTGTAGAGACAAAGGTTTGGTGTCTGAACAAAGGAATTTAAGGGAGTTTCTGCCTTAGGGCTTTAATATTCCTTGTTATGTAGGATATTTGTCCTTTTGGTTTAGAGGGCTGGTGTGTTAAAAGTGAAGGGCTTGGTAAAATAGGGGTCTTGAGAAGAGAGCCCAATTTTAATAGCTGCTTGGGAGGATGGGGATAGCTGACTAGGGGTATGTATGTATGTCTGGGCAGGCAAAGGTAGGGTGGAGTGGTAAAAGGTGGAAAAACTGTTCAAGCAGATATACTAAAGAATATGGTACATGTGGAGAGGGAGCAGTATTTTGAATGGCTAGAAGGATGTATATAGAGCCTGATTTTATGTTAGGCTTTAAGAGCTATATTAAAGAATATGAAGTATTTTAAGGTAAAGAGGAAACTCTGAAGATTTTAATCAGAGAAATGGAACAGAGGTTTCCACTTAATCAGACATTGTTTTACAAAGGTAATTCAGGTAGTAATTTGGAGAAATAGGGGATTTATACTAGAGGAAGAGATGCTGGCCAGGAGGCTGTTGTAGTAGTCTATGCAGATGTTGAAAACAAGATAGACCCAGGAAATCCTGGATAAGGAACAAACCCCAAATCTCAGTAGCTTGAAACAACAGTTTATTTCTCACTTGCACTACCTGTCCATCCAGGATAAGTTAGAGACTTTTAGTAGTTCAGGGATAGAGGCTGACAGCGCAGTCATCACTGAGAACACAGCCAGTTGCTCTGCTGGAGGCAAAAAAGAGCTCTGGAGGTCTTGCCCTGCTAACTGATTTCTCTGCCCAGAAGTGATGGGAGTAGAGAAGAGGGGACAGGATCTGAGAAGATCAGATGGATCCAGGAGATGGTGTCAGAATTTGGAGATTGTTAAATGTGAGAGGAGAGGGAAGGAATTGTGAACAGATGACTCTTTTTATCAGGTAGAATTGCTAACTGAGATAAGAAAGGGGTAGGATTTAGGAGCACCTGCATAGGTAAAGCAAATATTAACAGAACTAAAGGGATAAATAGACAGCAATACAATAATAAGGGGGGCCTTTAATACCCCACTTTCATCAATGGATAAATTATCGAGATAGAATAAGAATATGAATAAGTAAACATTAGTCTTACATGACACATTAGATCAGATAAACTTAACAGATGTATACAGAACATTCCATCCAAAAGTAACAGAATACACATTCTTCTCAAGTGCACATGGAACATTCTTCAGGGTAGATAATATGTCACAAAACAAGTTTTAATAAACTTAAGACTTAACCCTGTCGGTACGAGCGCTCTTTCCGCCATGCCACTCCCGCTGTACGAGGTGCCGTGCCGAAAACGCGCACATAGCACATGGTCAGTCCTCCTTTGTGTGAAGACTTTCCTAACCTTATATAAGATCTATGCTTAATAAAACAATGCTTTTTTCCAAGTGTTGTTTGTAACTTTAATATTAAGAGATAGTTATATAAAATTCTATCAATTATATAAGTAAAATTTATAAAAATTATATAC
>VMDR010030711.1:0-12283 GCA_007922815.1 Macrotus californicus
AAGAGATATCTGGAAACATTTTGGAAAGCTAGCAATGTCGCATTCAAATAAATCACTTACCTCTACTTTTTCTCACAACTGTCTATGACAATCAAACGGCTACCATCCCATAGTGAGGAAAGGGTGGGGGAATATCATTTTAATTCCCCTCTCATTTCAAAAACATAGACTGTCTTGTAGTTCTCTATTTAAAGAGATAGCTAAATATTAATTTTCTGATTAGAATAATAACTTGGTTGTACCATCAATGATGCTAACTTGTATCATTCTTTAAATCTTTTAAAAACATTTACAAATATCATCTCCCTGGATTTGCATGTGAATCTGTCAACAATGTCTGCTTTTTTTCTTTAACTTCCATTTTTTTAAATTAAAGATACAAACAAATTCAAAGTCACACACTTATGTGTGATGAGTGACAGGCGAAGAAGCTCTGACATTGCTTATCTGCTAAAAAGGTGTCCCTCGCCTCCCTTGCATGCAGCTGCAGGAAGGGGGTTTTCTCAGGGGGAAGATCCTTGAGACAGTAAGGCCCCTCTTCCCTACAACTGCAAGGGGTCCTTGTCTGCATCCCCATGGGAAAGAAAGGCCCATCCAGGTGAGCAGAGCCTCACAGCCACTTCTTCCTGAGATTTAGGGGATGCCTTTCAATGCTGTTCATCGACAGGGGGGGGAAATCTGCCTTCCTCTGGACGAGGCTCTGGGGTTGGGCCTAAGAAGTAAACTAATGTAAGAGAGATTAACAGGAGAAAATCATATACATTGTATTTAACATTTTTACTTGTACACAGGACTCTTCAAAAAAAAAGGACCTGAAGAAGCTGTTAGGACAATAGCTTATGTAACCATTTTAAACAAAGACTAATCAATTACATGGCTTTGTAAGAACAAAGGGGCTTTGAGTAGGGGCTGTCAGTTGTGGGACAGGGACTAGGAAATATACAGAGAACCTAACCGAAGATAAGGGTTGTTTTTACAGGTTTGTTTCTACAGGTTTATTTGGGTATCGGCCTGCAGTCTCCGGGGATGAGAATGTTTCATTCCTCCAGTCCTGCTAAAGGAACGCATTTTCTCATGAGAAATTTCATGCCTGCTTTTAGGGAGAAACGGGGTGGTCAGGAATCACCTTTCTGCATCTGCTATTCTTAAAGCGCCTTCAGCTGAAAATTACCAATTTGCCAAAGTGGTATATTTTGGAGTGGCTTGTTCTGAATACCTTCCTGTCATTTTGTGTATCAAATATGTTTACTTTGGTTGTTTTGTTTTACTCTTATTTTTTATACCTTTTTTCAAAATGGAAATCAAATTATGTACATAATCTTAACCAACTTGTTTATTAATTTCACAATTTTATTGCACGTTTGATTTGCATTCCTCAATAGATAGCACCTTCTCATTTTTCCTGATACAAATCACTGTACTATAAAATATTTCCATCATTAAAGAGTGGGTACAATTTCAAGTTCACTGTTTCAAATGCAGACTTGTTGACGTTTGAGTTTATAGAAAATAGCTGTTATAATTATTCATACTGCTAATTACCTACAGATAAGTTTTGAGCGACAAACAGGAGCTAGAATGTAAATATTTGTTTGGCTTGCCTAGAATATTGAACTTTGTCCTATTCTACTGGAGTTCATGTATAAAAAATAAATAGTTTTCATAAAATGAGCAGAATATGACATGACCAGATGAATGATAAATTTAATTGAATCGGATATGTACCACATAAATCTGGACACCAGCAAACACTGATGTGGAGAAGGCAAGAGTGGAAAGCAGAAAAGAAGACATATTCCTGAATTGGTTTTGGAGATAAGGATAATTTGATCGGAGACGATAAGCAGGGTGAGTGTGGAGCAAAGAGCAGTTTCCTGAGCTGGTGCAAAGGATGTGTGGAATGCCTGCAATGAGGGTTGAATGCAGCACAGCACACAGTCCGAAGCCTCACGCTGGTTAATGGATGTTGAGTGTGGGATGCCGGTGAGAAGCCAACAGAGAAATCCGCTAAGGAGCCAAATAAGGAGCTGGTTGAAGCCCAAACCAGACAGCAGGGCCAGGATTACAGGCAACCATTCCATCCGGATTAAAGGTAATCATTAACATACGGATTCTAGCTCTTACTGAGGTCAAGGAATTGCTATTTGGGAAATTAACAAATTTAAGTAATGACAGTCCTAAATATAAGCATACCTACAAATCATCATTCATTTTAGGCAATTCGACTAAATTATTTATTCTCATACTGGTAGACTCAAGTTAGGAAAATCATAAAAGTGCCTACTTGGAAATGAAACTTGAGTAGCCAAGCTATTTACTTGACAGATTTGTCTTACAAAGTAAGTTTGCTTGGTGCTCCTGGGGTTACGGATATTTCACAGTGCTGTATTTATTTATCCATATATTTGCTTCGTTCATTTAATACTGTAATTACATCTTTCTTTATAAAGAACTTGGACATGGGCTTCATTTTTTGTCAGGTTTGAATGGTGGAGGGAAAAGTTTAATTGGTGTGTCCCAGCTAGACTGAAATTCACTGTTGCTTTTCAACGATAATTACTTCTTCTTGACCAAGGTCATGCTCCTCACTACTTGTTTAGACTAGAATGAGTTGTCTTCAGTAACATTGCTCAGTCACTGCTACCAAATAGGCACATCCAGGTTTTCCTTAGCAAGTCTCAATGCTCAGGTGGGCAAGAGGCAGCTATACCTCCACCAGTGATCATTTTCTCCTTCCATGAGTGGAGTGGGTGGTTGGCTAATGGCTTCTCAGGCTGTGACTACATTTCCCATCCGCCTTTTTTTCTACATGGACGGGAAATGTCATCATTCACTTACTTTATCTTTCCCATCTGCTTGCTGTTCAGATACTAATCACAAGGGTGAGCTTAGAAGCCTCAGGCTGAAATAAGGCAGACCCTCCATTAGCCTGAGCCATGAGTAGCTGCACAGAGCATAGCTCCCCATTATTCCTGTTGACTTTACCAGGGTGAGGAATACACTTCCAATGAACTGCCGATAGCTCATGGTTGATTTGTTAGAGCAGCTAGCTAGTGTGACTGGAAGTTAAATAATACAGCAGGGAATTTTGAACCACAGGCGTAAGCCCTGAAATGTAGTGTCCTGGTAAAAAAACACCCACAGGGCCAGCCATTGAGAAAACTCCAGGCTCACTTTGTTTGCAAATCAGGTTCCTTGAGCACCAGCATCCACAGACTCCTTTAAAGAAACACAGAAATAGAAGGAAAGTAAGTAGCATTGCTGGGGGACAGTTAGGTCCTAAAAGGTCATCTCACTTGTTTCTCATCAAAACTCTGAAATGTTCCTCTATGCATAAAACAAAATAAAAGCCTTTTAAAGATAAAGAAACTGAAGAGAGCTTAAGTGATATGTGGAAGGTCACAGAGCTGTTCTCAGAGTCGGTGCCCAGAATTATATGACCCATGTTAGAGAACCCGCATTCTTTCCACTACACCACACCGTTTTCCAACAGAGCCCTCAACATTTCTGCTTCTCAAGACAACTCTGCCTCTTAAAGAGACAACTAAACATAATTTCAGAAATTTATTCTTCAACAGATATAAACTCTAAGCAAACACTTCCATGTAGAAATGGTGACTCTTCTGAGAGACGCATGATATCCAGTGATAATCAGATATGGGAATCTCCCATTTTTCCTAAGTTCGATTTATGCTCCTTCCCTTTCATGAAAGGCCTACATTAGTACCTGTTTTCACCACCTGAAAAAATTCCCTGGGAACCACGATCCCGCTCAGCATGAAGCTGCCATGGCTCTGACCGGCATCTGGGAGCCTCTGGACCGCCTCTCCATTTACTCTGTGCATCTGTTAGCAAGATGCATCCTATGGGTCAAACCTACAAGAGCTCCTAAGGGGGTTACACTGGACATAATTGTTTCAATCGCGGTGAACAGAATAATGACCTCGTGTGTGCTGTTTGTACTGTTTACACTCAGAGAGAAAGCATCTTAAGAGCTCCTGATGTCCTATTAGTTGTGGTGACAAAGTGATCTCTTTTAGTCAACACCCAATAATGGATAGAAGGGAAAGTAAGTCAACTGCTGGAGTAGACGGGTGGGTGTCCAAAGCGTTCTGTGTATTGATCATATCATCCCTGCTTTTACTGTTTCTTAGTGGTATTTTAGGTTTTATGTGTGATTTGATATGATGTGGTGGGTTATTTGGGGGGACTGGGAATGCTCACAAATTTCCCAGATAAATGAATAGTAATTGCTTCTTTGCTTTATGCCATTTTGACTCACGGTGTCATTGGAACAGTTGACTTTCAGATGGTGGGGGAAGCCTGTATGAGGGTGTCATTTATGTGAAAGATGTGTGTTTCAGGAAGATGCAGCCAGGCCTGCAATTTTGGAATTATGTATATTCATTGGCTGAAACTTGCAAAGGATTAGGAGAGAGCAATCTCATTTGTAATCCTGTACATGCGGATGGCAATAAAAAGTCTCCCTGAAGGTGACATAAAAGCAAGTGATGACTGAAAAAGCCTCTCAGAAATACAGATAGAGGCATATGGGGTCACCTGTGTTGTCAGGGAGAATATAAATTTATTTGAATGCACTGAATCTGAGAACACTTACCAAATAAATGGTAGGAACATAAATCCTGGACCAAATAGCTGTTGTACCAGTGAAATAGATAACATAGACCTGCTTTCTATTGTAGTCCTTCAGTGGTTTGATACTGGCTGAGGACAATTAGAAATTGGTATTGGTATTGAGACTAGTTAAGGAAGCACATTTTTCTCCACAACCAAAGTAGACATAAAAATTCACCTATCTGCCACCATCCTGGTATGAACCAGAAGAGAGGTGACAGGGATGAGGAGGAAGAGAACGAGAAGGAGAGAGAGAGAGAAAGACAGAACTAAAATATATATTTTTAAAAGAAAGTCTGTAAGGCAACTGCCCTCCTCTCCGCCAATCCCTGCTGTTCTATCACATCTCTTGAACCTCAGCCAGAGCAGACTGAGTTTCTCACGTGCTAACTTCCAAAAAATCACTCCCAGCTTTATTTCCTGGTTTCGAAGGCCACAGTGCATCAGAAGTAAACTAGAGGACCAAGTGAAGATCTGATGTCCATGAGACGTGCCAGTGTGACAGCAGGAAAAAGAGAAATGTACGTATAAACAATACTTGCATGCCCAAAGGTGAAGATGTTTGGCACCATTAAGGAAAGGCATAGCAGATTTATATGCCTGAGAGCATCATTGTGTTACGTAATACGATTAGAATCATTTGTCCCGATGACACTTGGTCTTAAAGGAAAGTTAACCTATTTAAGTGTCGTTTGGAGGGAAGGTAGGGATATATATGTTAATATACTTAAAAAGAGCGGTATCCGTTCATTCACTGTTTATCCAACCAATACGCATTTAGCATCCTCCATCACAGACACTGCCCTGAACGCTGGGGTTGGGGTGTCAGTAAGACACACAGACCCTGCTGTCACCTTGGCTAGGCTTTGGATAATGAAAAGGCAGAACACTGATTCTGTTTGTAAATAGCAATATCATGACGCATATAGAGCAGGGAAATTAGTACCTGGTGGCACCTCCGTGCTAATTAGGAAAATGCACGTCTTCTTCCTCAAACACAATGGAACACCCTGGGCCGCAGCTTGGTGGGTGGGTTACAGGACACAGTTTACTCCCTCTCTACAAGGTGCTCTTCTGTGCGGGCGACCTGCCCTAATGTACGTGGTGACGAGGGAGAGGGCACAATGAGAGCATTTCACACAGTCTGGAAGTTACACAGGAGGGCTGGGCAGTGGATAACACCTGGGAGAAAGGAGAATCTGGAACAAGGGTGATTGTGATACAGGAAATGAAAGACGATGACCAAAGCATATGTGGGGATATGTGCACGGAGAAGTATTTCCCATATCTGCCAGTCTTACTGTGAGGCACCTGTGATGAGCACAGAAAAACAGCATAGACCCAAGTGAACCAGGAGAAAAGAATTTTCTATCAAATCCTGTATACTTTAAAGAATAATACAATGTTTTTTTCTTACTTGAGTTTTCCATAATCTTTATAAGCATTATAAATATTATTAACCATATCAAAATATACCAAAATCTATGCCAACAGCTGAGTACAATTATTATAGAAATATCTAGCTCTGAATGTAATCAGAAATAAGGAAATATAGTTTTAAATTGGGGGGGGGCGTGACTCATCTGCGAGAACCAGAAGAAGAAGGGATAATTGTGTGTGCTATCTGCTTCAGTTCCTCTTATTCTTTTTCCAATCGTTATGGAACTCTTACCAAAGGAAAAATTCTACCGGATGAAGTCAAACAAGCAAGGGAAACATTTGTTCAAGGCTACTGCGACAGAGGAGAGAGAGCAGAATGCAGTCTGCACTCAACACCTCTGAGAGAGAACTTGGGAGGGATTCGAAGTGCTGGGGTGAGCCAATGGAAGTAGGGGGCTGCACTCTGAGAGGCAGAGCAAGCCTTTTCCTTGACATTTTACATTTTAAGGCATGGCTCCTACATCCTCATGTAAAACATTCCTTGGTTTTAATACAGGGAAGAGGCTTTACAGTTTTTTCCCACGTATATCCAAAGGGCAGAGAAAAAAATGTGCAACCACAAGTTTTCTGAAGAAAATGCTCTGAGAAGAAAGAGGTCAGGATGCAGGGTCAGGAAGAAGCCAGTTGAAAGCAAAATGAAGCTGAGGGAGGTACCGAGGCAATCTCCGTCAGCCCAATCTTGCCCTGGCTTCTAAGACAGGTCAAGTCACCTTGTTCGTGAGGGGTTCTGGAGGTAGAATTTCCTAAACATTTATTTTTGTGATTGTTTCTTTGAAATGTAAAAGCCATACTCTATTTCTTTAGCTGGTAAGCATAGAGTTCATTTGGTTTGAATATCTACTAAGAGGAACCAAAGACATTTGTTAAGTAAGAAGCAAATCTGGACTCAGGGAAGAAGAGATTTTGTTATGATCTGCAAGCATCTCAGGGTCAGGCTGAAAAGGGGGGGGCACATAAAGGTAGAGAGACCAGGATATGTGGGAATGGAATGAGCGGATGGTGTCATGGGCTAGTGGAGCAGAAAACAAGGGTTGTTGACTCTCCAACACTTGCTCAAACTGCCAATATCTGCTTAAAATCAAGAGATGGCCAAATTTCAGGGACCTGTCTCTGGTGCTGTCATAGGTGAACTGGGGGTCATCTGTGAATCTTACCTAAAGGGTGGCTCTTTACAATGTGATTCACGGGAACACAACGCGGTGGCAGATTCCTCCACCATCACGTTTTCCCAGGAGCACAAGTTCTGATCAATTTCTCTATTCTCCTAGTCAAGTCGAGCCATAAAAAGGAAACATTTTATCATTTTATATTTAAAATCTATGTATTTGAATCGACAAATAAAAGAAGTTGAACCAATAATAAATGAATCCCACTTCTAGAGATTTTTAAAGTAAATAAGTCAAGCAACAGAATCCTTACTTCAGATAGTAGAACTTTAGAGAAGTTTGGAGAAAGAAAGCGGACTCTTTTAAGACCTCACGGGACACTAAAAGTGTGAATGAGCCTCCGCTGCAGCTCAGAACACTTGGAGGTAGATTTACAGGGATCCAGTTTCAATGAGGCACAGAGATGCAAAGTCCATTTTCAGAACGACCTCTACCTACACAGCAGTTTCTGGGGCTGGGGGTGGGGACGGCGGCACCGCATGGAGACGCTAGCTGGGTGGAGCCACCCCTGACAACATTCACACGCAGATGTTTATATTTTGATCTAAAGTTCTTTCTATACACGTTCCCTGTGTCACCTAGAACTCCACTATGCTTTCCTTTTTCTCTGCAGGTCATGGTAAACTGTTTTTTATCCGAAATCATAGCTCCAATGAGATTTGGGCTCGCATTAAATAAGGACTATCTGTTTCTTGTATTAGTGTTCTAAAATATGTTTAATTCTTACACCTTTATATTGCCTTTTGTAATTGTGTGCAGTGCTTTGCCTGTTAGATTAGAAATTCCTTAGACATGAGGGTTAATTTTGCAACTCTTTCTGAAAGTTCAGCGCAGTGATTTGAAAATAATAAATTAGGACTTTATTTATTGTCTAGTTCTTACATAGTTTTCATAAATTTGCGTCATTGTTATAATATTTTCTGATAGTTTGTCAGTTAATATGTTATATTATTTATAAACATAGACTATTAGAAGTATGAGACAATAAAGTTTTATTCAATCCGATTCACTCATTTCATTGATAAGGAATTTGAGGTCCAAGAGGTTGTTTTGACCTAACTAACACTTTCTAACGACTACTTAGTTTAAGTAGTAGGGTGCATCATTTCCCCAAATACTAAAAGAGACGCATGGCTCCCCATGTGGTTAAGAAGTGCTCACCTAGATGATTCCTAAGGGCTTTCACACTTCTCCCTGTTAGATTTATTTCACGCAACACTTGTAGAGACTGATGCAAAAAGAGCATGTGAGAAGTTAGCGGAAGTGGAAAGGGCGTAAGCCATGTTCAAGTGCAGTCGAGGAGTCCATTCCAGAGAAACTGCCTTGCAGGCCTTACTCCTTGAACCTCTGGAATGTTTGAACTGGAAAAAAATCACGTTTGGACATCACCAGACCACAGTGTATATTCCCAACAGCTGTTTGTAAAGCTAACAGGAAAGCAGACATCCTGACTAGGATGGCTGAAAATTCAGGACATTATTTAGCATTGGCACCACCACATTGAGCTAAAGAATAACTTAGTTTCTTTGCATCAGTAGAAATTCATTCTTTCATGTAATTATTTCCCTTCACTTTCTCATAAGTTCCCCTTGGCCTTTACCTCATAATCGAACATGATTTGGGTTTCTGTCTGAATCAGTGCTTTCTAAAAAACTGCTCTTTGATCTCAAATAAATGCTTTTCCTCACTTTGTTTTTTCATTTTATTTTTAAGGTTAACAAGTAGGAAGTTGAGGAAACAATTTATTTAAGGAATTCAGATTGTAGGTGTTCAGATACCTCAGTTCCCAGGGTCACCGTAACTGGGGAAACTGCCTCGACGCATCGATTGGTGCTCACAATCTACTTTGATCAATCATTGTTGCATAATGAATATTCCCATCCAGAACAAAGTGCTCTGCAATGATGGGACATGGCTGGCTGTTTGCAAGACTGAGCCTGATAATCCACTGCAATCTCAGTCACAGGGGAAGCCAGACCTCAGAGTCAGGGATAACTGGAGAACTCAGGCAAGCAGGGAAATGCGCATCTTCCCCCGGAGGCACACAGAGACATAGTTAGATGCTTGTGTGTAGCATTTAACCTTTAGGTATGCTTTTCAGCTAACTACTTACAATCATTGAAACTGCTTACTCCATCATAGATTAAAGATATATACATGTAACCATAGTCCATGCACTCAAGGAACACTTCTTTGAAATAAGTAAAGAATATATTATAGAAGACAAAAAAATTCACAGACACAAAAAAATCACAAAAGTAAATTAAAAATGGCCAAATTTGACATTACTTGGCTTCTCTCCAGAGCCCTTGCTTGTCAATATGAAGACCCTTGGGAAAAAAAATAATAAAATAAGCAAACAACAAAAATGTTCAGTTTATCTACTGTGGATAAAAATGGGTGGGATAATAAGGCTCAGTGGTTCTTTCAGTGTTTTGAGACTTTAGATCATGTGAGTGTGAGCCCTCTCCATCAAAAAAAAAAAAAACAAGAAAAAAAACCAAACTATACATAAGACAAGATTTTGCACGTATTTTGCAATATTCTCTGTGAATTCCAATTGGGATTAGATTAATAACCACTGAATTGCCCTAGATAAACACTTAAATTCTCTGAGGCTTCGTTCCATTTTCTGTAAAAGTTGTACTAGATGAAAGAGGTCTGATTTGGGATGCAGGGAAAGCCTCTCTCTCCTGATGCTTTAATAACAGGCGTCTTGTGATCTTCATACGTTAACAGTAAGGTTCCAATGAGGCTTCAGCACGGGGCTCAAAAGGGATTGTTTCTAATTCCACCCTTTGAATCTGAGTCAAAACTATGACATGTTTGGCTGTGCTCTATGAGATACGAAGTTGAAAATAGGCAGCCTTTGTCTTCAAAGAGCTTACAATGGAATGTTAGAATCAACCATGTGAATAAGTTGAAAAATTAAGAAGAATATAAGTATACTCAGCACAATATGGAATCATGAAAGAGTGAATTAACTCCGTTAGAGCATATAAAAATAGTTAGTAATGAAAGTGGTAAGAACATGGGCTATTGGAATATGTTTACAATAGATAGTGGAGTGGAAAGGAAGTCTAGGTCATGGCACGGAACTTAGGCACACCATTTTTTAAAAAGCTGTGAAAGTTCAAGCAAAATGCTCAGAATGGTTATCTCTGCATGAAGTTGTAGGAAAAAAAATCATTCAGACACTCATTAAAATGGTAAGGGAGGCTTTATCCAGGACTGTTGTGATAGATGTGTCAAGGGTATGACTATGGCGGTAGAGGTCAGCTTCAACTCCAAATACAACAAAAACCAGACATTTATAGCCAAGGACCAAGTTGCATGGGGGGGTCATTGAATGGAAAATTACTAAGAGCAGATGTCATGGGGTTTTTCTCAAAGGCAGGCCAGGGTGAGCAGATATTAAAGGTGGGTCACTTTTCTCGAAAAGGACTCAGCAGGATTCTTGCTGAAACAGGACTCCGCAGGATGGACGTGGAAAGCCAGGTGGAGATGCAGCTAAGCAGAGGACTCAGGGGTGCCTGGCTGAAGTGTGGTCAAGGGGAGAGTCTTCGTTGTCATAAAGTTCTAGGAGCACAGAGAGTGGCTGACCGGAAAGCAGCGTGAGCGAGTATTGGGTTAACAGAACGGTTCTGTATCTGGACCTCAGTAGCGCTCACACACTCTGTGTCTTTGTGAATACTCACAGAGTTGTGCATTGCACTGGGTGTATTTATTTTACTTCATGTAATTTATGTACTTCAGGAAAAAATGTACAGCCAGAAGTGTAACAGGATAAAATGTAGTATAAATTAGTGCCCCAAAAGTCCCTCTCTGTCTCTCTCTGTTTCTCTCTCTCTCTCTCTCTCTCTCTTACACACACACACACACACACACACACACACACACACACACACAGGACTGTTTTGTTTCCAGGCAAGCAGAGCACCTGTTTGGGATTTGGGGCAGCAGAAATATATCCAATGGCTAAAAGTAAAACAAAGGCAGATTTTGGCTTAACTCAGGAAATACTCGTGATTAAAGTATCCCGATAAAGTACCATGAGGGGTTCGATGACAAGTTATCATAAATACTTAGGAGAGGACTTGAAAATGCAATTGGGGATTGTACTGGATAATCCAAGTCTCTTCCACATGCAAGTTTTTGTATTTCTAGGACTTTAAAAGCTTTCTGTCCAAGCAAAGGAAAGGCTGGTGCTGCTGGGTTATCAAGCCCTCACCAGTGGGAATCAGAGAGGCGATCACAGAACACAAGCATAGATTGTAAATAGAAACAAGCCTGGGGCCCTCCAGAGGACCTGCCCACTTCCATTGGTTGTAAAGCTATACAGAAGCTTGGAGGGAAGAAGAGGGAAACAGGAGTCAAGCACCATAGTTATCCTATCTCTTAGGAAGAGGGTGCAAGAATAACACCTTCCTTTTTTACCCTGGAGATGTCTGGCTCTTATTTGTTTCCCGTTTTGTTTTCTTAACGTTTTGCTTTTTAGTTAAAATGGACCAAGAAGCTATAGATGCATGTTAACTACCTCACTGAAATGATTATATAACCAAGACAGATTTGATATTTTTATGCTTGACAACTTAACCCCGTATCTGAGTAATAAATATTCAAAAGTGAATTTGATTTACAAATTATGAGTTCAGAACATTTACAGATCTATTGCAAACAAGATATAATTCAGCAGAAAATTATCAGAAGCTTTACTCTTCCTACTGTTTTCTCACTGTTCTCACACAATGATAGCCATAATTGGGGCTTTATTCTTCTGAAAATCTGAGTTGATTTTTCCCTCTTCCCTTCATCCCAGTTCCCTGAGTTGTATTATCTGTTTACTTCTCTTCTCAACGATCAATATTACACACATACACACAAACACAAATACATATGCATTTTAAGCAAAGAATACAATTGGGTTCCTTATGGTCAATTCGAATGTAGTGGTTAAAACTAGAATAGCACACAGCATAAAAAAAAATATCAATTTAATAACAATATTTTATCTTGACAAAAACACTATATATATTAGAATA
>VMDR010030712.1:0-12278 GCA_007922815.1 Macrotus californicus
TTTTTTTTTATTTATTTTTTGGTCATTTGATGTGTCTTGCATTTCCCCTCTCTTGTGGGGGCTTGGGGATTAGGGAGACCATAGGGAGTTAGAATGAAGGGAGGGGAGAAGAGGTGGGGGAGGGACCTGCAAAGGAGGGGGAGGCTGGGTGGGAACCTGGAGTGCTGCTATACATGGGTGCTGTGGCCTCTGAGAAGGAGAAGGAAAAAAGAACACCTACCAAAAAGGGCTCCTGGTGGCTAACCGGACTCAAAAAAAGCAGAGCCTGGCAGCCATTTCTGCACAGGGTCCTCTCACACCAACTGCACTTTACAAAGAAGTCTCTGTACTGGATTGCCTGCCTGTGCACAGCTAAACCGTCTGCCTGCACTATGTTTCTCTGGCTGAGCCAGCCCTTATAAAGGTTTCCTGGAGTCCTATCCCAACCCACAGGACTGAGCCTTTTCCATCCAACTGGAGCTGGGCAGCTCCAACCAATTATAATGGCTCTATTCTGACCAATCAAGACAGTACGTTTGGACCAATCAAACTGTGAGGATTTGGCATCCTCATTTGTATGAGGACAAACCAATCAAGGACCAGGGGCAGGGATTTCTGTCTATATGAGCCAGCTCCCTTCTGGCCAGGATCCGGCATTTTCCGTGGAAGACAGAGAGTATATTTTCCTGGCTGAGACACTGAAGACTTCTCACTGCTGTGGAGCAGGGCAGATTGGAGTGGACCATCACAGAGGGGAGCTGCCCAGCTGAGGTGAAGACTATAGCTTCTTCTCCTAAGCGCCCTGAGGTGATAGTTCTACATGCAGAGCAGGTTCAGAGTCAGCATCCACCTGGAGGTGGCCATCACTTGGCAACCAGAGTCATCTGAGACACTTCCTCCAACAACTGAACAGAATGCCGTCATGGACATACATGAGTGTGAGGAATGAGACGCTGTTGTGTGCTGGCCTCTGCCCAAAGGAGAGGCTCCACGGAGTGCCTGTGTCAGAGCCCAGCACCTGCGTTCGTTCTCTGCATCCTGCCTGACGTGGCAGCTTTTCCTCGAGGTCGTCTTGGACACCCCTCATCTTCCCCAGCCCACGCTGACTGACTCTGTTTTTATCTTTTGTCACCTTTTTCTTATCTTCATTCTTCTTACTATTGTTCTCCCCTTCACCAGCCTTGTAATTGCCTGCATTATTTTTCCTTATCCATTTTTTAGCCCTATCATTTTATTCCTTAACCTCTACTCTCCTCCCACTTTTGCTCCATTCTCTTTACAGCGGGAGTGACTGGGTTTAAACCCAGGTTTGTCATTCATTAGAGTTGGAACTCGGTTTTCTCATCTGTAAAATGAGGATTATGATAGTTGCCGCCTCGTAGGATTGCCGTGAGATTTGGTTGAGTTAATGTATGTAAAGCACTTAAGTCAGTGCCTGACACATGTGCGTGTTAGCTAGTATCGTTTGATCCCTCAGATATGCCCAGAGCTCGTCTTTGCCTCTTGGCTTTCTAGATATCACCTATCTTGTGCCTGACCCAGGGCTAACTACTGTGGGAACCACAGAAGTATGACATTGTCTATAGAACACAATTAATTAAGTGCTAAAAGAGATGCAGGCCAGAGGTGCTGTGATTCACCAGATTCTGTAGTCCCTGGGATGTGGAAGTCAGGGAAAGCTGTGTAGATAATAAGCTCGACGTTTAGCTGGGCCTTTGCGGGTGAGTGCAGTCTAGGCAAAGGCATGGATGCAGGAATGACCAGAACTTAATAGACTAGTCTGGCAGTAAAAAATTGGTTTAGGAAGCAGTGAAAAATATAATTATGGAAAAACTTGGCTATCAGCTACAGGGGGTTGAAAGTTATACTGAGACAGGGAGAGCCACTGAAAGTTTTCAGGTGACAGAGACAGATGATTAAAATAAGAGGCTTATTTTAGGTTCCATATGTAGAGCGATCTAGAGTGGAAAGCTTGATTCAGGGACACCAAATAGAATGCTCTAGCAAAACCTAGGAGTCAAGTGAGAAGGCGCTGAGTTGGAGTGGCTGTGATAGGGTTAGACAGAAAACCCTGGGGACAGTGTGAAGGAAGAACGGACAAGATTCAGTAACTGGCTGGAGTTGGCGGATGGGATGGACAGGAAAGACAAAAATCAAATATGACCCTATAAAGTTTCTGTCCTGGATGGTCAGGTGGACGATGGTGGTATGACAGGTGGACATACAGCAGTTGGGAAGGAGAGCCAATGATGAGCTGTTTTGGGCATCTTTTATTGGTGAGCATAAAGCAACCAGAAAGCTTCTGCTTCAGTGGAAATGTCCACTAGGTAGAGGGGCAGACAGGGATCTGTTTGACTCTTCTGACCTTGAGAAACGTGAATATAAACGGAATAGGGGAGTTGTTGCGAAGGGAAGGCGGCAAAGCGAAAGGTGAAGATTCAAAGTCATCCACAGAGTCAGTGGTTGAAACTGAACCTCAGGAATTTAACAGCTTCTTCTGGACACATGCAATTCATGGACGCATTCTCACTGCTTTTTAAAGAAATGGCACAGAAGTACATAGGATAAGATGTGAAAATCTCACCCAACCCTTTTCTGCCATTCCTGTTACCATTTTGGTGTTGTCTATCCTTCCAATCTCTCTCTCTCCTTTTTTTTTTTTTTTTTTGCATTTTTCCCCTAATGAGGTAATACTTTATTCCTTGCTCAGTGATTTGTCTTTTCTCTATCAAATATGTCTATGAAATTTTTCCATATCAGTCCCTCTCATTTCTAATTACCCCGTCCTTCTAATACTCAGAGAGATTTCCACAGAAGGCTTAGAGCCAAAGCCTTGGTGCGGCCTGGTGTAAGGCTTCTTTATATTTATTTGCTGATAATAATAAAGTTTTGCCATTTTTCTGTTGGATTATTTTTTTCTGTTGGATTATTTTTTCTCATTGATTTGTAGGAGTTCTATTAGACACAAGTGATTTTGGAAATAAATGCATTCAAAGTAATTAACCGGTATTACCTATCCAAGAAAAGAAGCTCAGGCTCTGAGGAGAGGTCTCGTCGTTTGTGCCAGGACCCCCACTTTCAGTCTCTGGTAATCGCACCGACTGGGGCGGCCATAGCTGCGGAAATGAGAAAGCTGGTGTTTCCTGCATTTGAATGATCTCCACAAGGTTGCCGTGATTGTTTTATTTATTCTGTTCATTTTTTTCATAGCTATTCAAGGTTATGAGCTGTGTTTCTTCATAGAAATTTCCAAGGAAACTCTAATCTTAAACCGATGAACACTTATGGAAGTCGTACCACTGGGCTGAGAAACTGTGAGTATATTCTCTCCAGAAATGAATGTGAAAAACTAACTATTGTAAGATCCTTCCTGGTCCAGAATTTTGAGGTCAGTAGCCCTAGAAAAGGTATTTCCCCCTCTGCATCCCAAATCAACCTCTACTGATTGCAATGCTGTGTTTATTTTGAAAATTACACTTGGCAGGCCCTCTTTAAAATAAGTAAGAGTCCATTTAAACTTCGTTTGCATTATAACAAGTAATATCTTATTATATCCTCAATATATAAAATTAAATAACAGGTATAATGAAAACCCTGCTTGTGCCCTCAACCCTCACCCAAAGGTAACCCCTGCTTTGAGCTTACTGTGTGCCTTTCCAGACCTTTCCTGCGCATTTGCCTACATACATATTTAAAGGTGTGTTGTGTGATTTTCATATCTTTTTTTCACCTAAATGATACATCCTACAACTTGGTTGTTTCACCTCATGATATGTTTCAGATCTGTTTCCTTTTTGTTACATAGAGGGCTCCCCAATTCATTTAAACTCCTGCATAATATTCCATAGTATGAATGTATTGCAGTTTAACATCCCCCTGTTGATGGATGTTTAGCTTACGTGTCTAGTTTTCTTGTCACGTGAATTGCTGCAACGAACATTCTTGTACATGCATCTTTGTGAACATGGACGTATTTCTGTGGAATTGGTGTTTAGAAATGGAATTGTTGGGGGGAAGACTATATTGATATACCATTTTAATTGCCCTCAAAGAAGTTGTGCCAGCTTATGATCCAATCAACAGGCTGTGACAGCGTTCATTTCCCTCTACACGCCACCCTGGGGTAGTCCCCATTTTTGGCTGATCTAATGGGTGAATAAAAGAGGTCCCATCTGAATGTCGAGTTTTCTGATTACTTGTGAATTTGAATATCTTTATATGTTTATTGAACATTTGTGTTTCTTCTCTGAATTTGCCCTGTCCTTTTTGCCCATTTTTTCTGTTGTTTACCTTTTTTAAAATAATTAATTTGTAAAAAAAGTCAGTTTATCCCTGGCTGGTGTAGCTCAGTGGATTGTGCTTGGACCTGTGAACCAAAGGATTGACAGTTCGATTCCCAGTCAGGGCACATGCCTGGGTTGTGGTCGGAGCCCTGGTAGGGGGTGCGTGGGAGGCATCAACTGCACATTGATGTTTCTCTCTTTCTCCCTTCCGTTTTCTTCTCTCTAAAAAAGAAAAAAAAGAAAGAAAAGTCAGTTTAGGCACATAAATAATTTGGGAGAAAATGTTTACATTCCAAGTAAATTGGCATTTTTCAAGACAATTTGTGTGTCATATTATTAGTTCAACTTGAATAGATAAGTCGTAAATGACTTCTGAATTAATAATAAAAGACATAATAGTCATAGTAATCTAAAAACAGGGTTTATGACCACGTTAAAAGATCCCTTTCTTAGTCTGATATCTTATTGGTAAGGAAAAAAATGCTAGCACCAGGCAGTTTTTTAAATTTAGAACTTAAAAAAACTATATATAGTTTATATTTCCCATGATAGCATCTGACTTGGAGATTTTATCTCCCAAACTTGTAAGGAAAGTGAGTCATTTAGCACAAGAAATAAATTACATTAGTTTCCTCTGAGGAGGAGAGGGAGTCGGGTAGCCTGAAAGACTGTGTAGGAGAGACACCTTTAGATTGTGTCCTATATACATTTGGAAATTTTGAGCCACGAGAATATATATTACATATTTTAAAAATAAATTGAAAATTAAACATTACTTTAAAAAAACATGTGTTTGGGAGTTTATCACAATAACATGAATCTGGTAAGTTTGAAGATTTCTAAGTTAGCTTGAGACTTATACCTTGTAAGGGAGAGGTTCCTAACTTGGGGTCGATGGACCCCCAGGGTAAGATTTCCCCCAGGGTAGGATTTCCTACCCTTTATGTTTTTTCCTATATGTCTGTTTGGTGATCTTTAGAAGCCTGTGTTCTTGGGAACTATGTTTTAAAATAATTTATAAGTTCCTGGCTGGTGTAGCTCAGTGGGTTGAACTCAGGTCTGTGAACCAAAGGGTCACCAGTTTGATTCCCAGTCAGGGCACATGCCTGGGTTGTGGGCCAGGTCCCCAGAACACGAGAGGCAACCACATATTGACATTTTTCTCTCCTTCTCTCCTTCCCTTCCCCTCTCTCTAAAAATAAATAAATAAATAAATTTATAAGTTAAAATATATAAGAAAATAAAGGAAACCTATAATTGAAATAGTTTTCAAAATATTTTTAAAAAAGGTTATTGGTATAGTAATAAATCTGCTTCTCTTAACATATTAAATAAGCTACAGTGGTAAGTCTAATAACTTCTGGGTGGTGATGAGGATGCATATGATATTTTGAGATATCTGCAACAAATATGAGATATGAAAATGTCTCTGATTGCTATTGGGGACCAAACTAGCTACTATACTGCTAATGTGCTATGGTTTGTTGCCTATGTGCATAATGCAAGGCAATACTAATTTTAGTTAGCATTTCTTATGAAAATAGAGATGCATTTTATTTCTCATTCAAGTTGGCTCCCCCCCTGAATTCAATCCATTCAATTTTATTCATCAATCTCTGCCCTAAAGGAACAAATGGAAATTACACGCACGTTGTTTTGCATGTATTCAAGAAAGTGAAGTTTTCTAGGGAAAAAGTTCTTAGCTTTTATGAAATTCTCAGTCCTCATCTCAAAAGATCGAGTCACAAATGTAGGGAAGAAGAAAGACCTTCCTTCTCCTATAAAGCTGTACTTCCCCTCATGAGTGATAGATAATAAATGTTTTTTTTAATAAAGATTTTATTTATTAATTTTTTAGAGAGGGGGAGGGAGGGAGAAAAAGGGAGAGAAACATCAATGTGTGGTTGCCTCTCACGCGCCCCCTACTGGGTACCTGGCCCACAACCCAGGCATGTGCCCTGACTGGGAATCGAACTGGCGAACCCTTTGATTCACTCGAGCACTCAACCACTGAGCCACACCAGCCAGGGCAAATGGATGGTTTTTTAAAAATAAATGCATTATATCTGAAAATTGATACTTGACACTTCAAGTATTCATGGAGCATCTGCTGTGTGCCAGGCACTGTTTTACATGCCATGGTCACAGGCCCAAGGACAAAGCAGACAAAGTATCCCAGCTATCAAGGCGTTTACAAATATATAAAATATATAAATTTAATAGATACAATTTCAAGTATTGATACATTCTTTGGAGGGAAAGAAAGCTGAGAAAGAAAAATGAATCAATTCTAGAATGGCCTACTGTCTGTACTATGTGTATAGTTAAATTCTCCAAAAATACCCTGAGACCTCTCAATTTTCTAGAAGTTACAGAGGTGGGCCTAAGGATAATTGTCAATAATATGGGCTCAAGAATCAATATTGTGAAATTAGAAGCTTGTCTCGATTAAAGAAAGCTTGCTCAGAAGTCAAACATGGGTATTTCTTAAATGTTAGTTTATACCTGGTTTTGATCTTTTTATGTTGTTGAGATTTTAGATCTGGTTTTAACTCTGATTCCCTATTGTTTAACATTTTTTTTTTTTGCTTTAGTCAAGTGCTTATTTGAAGTTCTATAGATCAATGTGTTTTATTCCAGTTAGTAGCTTATTTTGGTGACTGACTCATTTTCAACCTAAACTTTCCTTCCAAGTGTAATTTATTTTGCTATTTAAAAATTTTTAATATCTTTTCATCCAAACAACTTCACGAAAAGCAGCCCCCGCTAATTTGAGATGCATACATACCCTTTGTCACTCGCTACCTCCCCATGCCATTCAAACTCTTCACCAAACAGTCTGACACGATGGGCAGCAGCCAATCGGAGAAGACTCTGTTATAAGCAGCTGAGGATTACCCCCCATTTCTTCTCTGTTCTTATTGAATCTTTGTCACATTTATATTTTATAAAGTTATAATTAGTCTATACAACTTTGATTTTATAGGAAAAAAACTGATTTTTTGTCTTGATTTTTTTCATACACCATTATTTCCTATGACTTTTTGGTATATCAGCTATATTATACACATACAATTTTGTTAAGAGATATGGAAGTACAGTTGTTGATGCGGACCCATCCCGTGGGTCCATGTGTTGTGGATGCTTGTCCTATGTCTCCAGACAAGCGACAAACAGCGAACAAATTCACACAGACTAAAGAAATCTGGTGGAGAAAAAGGGTCAGCGTGGCAACTCTCCAAGTGGGAAGGAGAGGGTGAGGGAGAGGAAGACAGAGAGCCGGCTGGGCTGCTCTCTGAGTGAGAGTGGGAAGGTGAGAGAGGACCACGACCCCTGCCTCCACAGGCTTTTATTGATATTCTAGGTAGATTACATCAAGGATGGTCTTCATTTACTATGCACAGGTTCACTTCAGGCTGTTACCATAAGAAAGGAAAGAATGTTGCTAATCCCTTCAAGATAAAGGTCATTTACAAATGTAAAGGGAAAAATGTTTGAACCGGTTACACCCAAACTTGGGAGGTTTAGCATAGATTTTAGGAAGTTACTTTAAAGATATGCAGTAAACATTGTTGCCTCAATTCAGGGTGAGGGAGTTTTTAGCAAGAGCAAGTCTCAAAGTGGCCTAGGTACAATGCAGGCCTGATTCCCCACCAGAGACCGATCCATGGGTTTGCTTCCTGCGTACCAGCGGCGAACACGCATCTGTCTGTTTTCAGAATCAGAGCTGAGCTACATTGGGCATTTCACGGGAATAGGTTCCCTATAAGTTTTTTTCTAATTTTACATACTCATGAAAAGGATTACCATAAACATTGTTGGCCATATTGACTTATTTTCTTCTTTTTGGATCATTTCCATGGAAATATGAAAGAATGACCTGAGGTTGGTGAGAAAACAACCAGTCACAACATCACCTCTGACCATCTCCCCTTCGTACAATTCTGACCATCACTGCTGTTCCTTCTAATGTGGCGAATGTCCAATTGAGTTCAGGGTCTCTGATGCATTCCTAGGATTCCAAGAGTTCTTTGTGGGAATTAAAGTTTTTCTGTTTTTATTTTAATGGTCTTTTTTATTTTATTTTATTTTTATTTTTTTTATGAAAGGACAGATCAAAACTCCAGGAAAAGAACTAAACAAAAGGGGCATAAGCAATCTATCAAATACAGACTTCAAAACACTGATTATAAAAATGCTCAAGGAACTTAGTGAGGACCTCAACAGCATAAAAATGATCTAGTCAGAAATGAAGGATACATTAATTGAAATAAAGAACAATATACAGGGAAACGACAGAAGAGAGGAGAGCTGAGAATCAAACCAATGATTTGGAACATAAGGAAGCAAAAAACAGCCAATCAGAACAAGAAGAAAAAAGAATCCAAAACAATGAGAACAGTATAAACAGCCTCTAGGACAACTTTAAGAGATCCAACGTTTGCCTCATAGGCGTACCAGAAGGAGAAGAGAAAGAGCAACGAATTGGAAGTCTCTTGGAAAAAATAATGAAAGAAAACTTCCCTAATTTGGTGAAGGAAATAGACATGCAAGTCCAGGAAGCACAGAGAATACCAATTGTGATGAATGCAAAGAGGCCTGCTAAAAGACACATCATTATTAAAAGGCCAAAGGTTAAAGATAAAGAGAGGCTCCTAAAAGCAAGAGAAAAAAAGTTAGTTACTGGAAGGTTGCCAGATAGGAAGGGGAGAATGGGTGAAGAGGTGAGGGGATTAAGAAGTACATATGGGTAGTTACAGAATAGCCATGGGGATGTAACTACATTATAGGAAATGGAGTAACCAAAGAACTTATGCATAAGCCCCATGGACATGAAAAATGGTTGGGGGATTGCCTGAGGGGGTAGGGAGCACTGGGTGGAGGGGGGAAATGGAGGTAAAAATCAGGACAACTGTGAGAGCATAATTGATAAAATATCATTTAAAATAAATAAATAAATAGCACTAATCCAGTCATAAGGGCCCTACCCTCATGACCTCATCTAAACATAATTTTCTCCTAAAGGCCCTAGCTCCAAACACCATCACATTGGTGTTTAAGCTTCAACATATAATTTTGTGGAGACACCATTAAATATATAGTGTTCCTCCCAGATCCATGTCCTTCTCACATGCAAAATACATTCATTCCATCCAAACAGTCCCTACAATTCTGGCTTATTCCAGCATCAACTCTTCTTTCAGGATTTTATTAATTTATTTTTAGAGAGGAGGAAAGAGGGAGTAAGAGAAGGAGAGAAACATCAATCAGTTGCATCTCATATGTGCCCTGACCTCAACCAAGGACTGAACCCACAACCCGGGCATGTGCCCTGACCTGGAATTGAACTGGCCTTTAATGGTCTTTTTAAAATGTAATTATATTCTGTGTAATATGAACCACCTTATAACTGAGAACTGTCCTTGATTTCGGCTGTAGAGTTTTTGGGCAGTAATATTTTGCCATTAGCTATGAGTAAAGAATTAAGCTTTGAGGGAGAGTGATGCTATGAGATGGAATTAATATAACTATGTGGGCAACAGACACGGTGGAGGAAAACAGAACATTTCAAATGCTGAACTTGATGGAAATAATTTCACAGGGCAGCACAGCATGTTCTCAGATCACCAAGGCTCCAAAGGATGTACAACTCACTGTTATGTGCAAGGATGAGGTTTCTCCCAGCAAGAGACACTTACTTATCTTTGACATTTTGCAGAGCTTCTTCTGTACTGGCTCTCTACTGATGGCGAAAATTTTAGTTTTAGGTAATGGTCAATAAGCTTAGTAATCAATGCATGTAAAAAGCTATTGTTCCAGGAACTGAAGATATGACCCACCCTAACTCCAGGAGACCATCAACAGTTCCACGATTGTGTCTCAGGAGGACTGCAAGCAATTCAAGATAGTATCTGAGCCATTGTACTCAAGGGTGAGGATGTCCACTCCCCAGGATACAGATAAAGAATCACCAGTCAACAGACAAAGTAGCCCTGGCTGGTGTAGCTCAGTGGATTGAGTGCTGGCCTATGAATCATAAGGGTTGCTGGTTTGATTCCCAGTCAGGGCACATGCCTGGGTTGGGAATGTGGTCCCCAGTGGGGGGTGCACAAGAGCCAACCACACACTGATGTTTCTCTCCCTCTCTTTTTCCTTCCCCTCTCTCTAAAAAATAAATAAATAAATAAAATTAAAAAACAAACAAACAGATAATAGAATGCTGCAGCTTTTTAATCTGATTAACCTTTCCCCTGAATTCCAAACCCCTTACCTACACTTTTCTTCCCCTTATAAAAAGGGTCCATTTGAAATGGAATGTAAGATGGTCTGTCAGACCGTCTTTTCAAATCTCCAGCCATCTGAATAAAGCACCCATAAAGACACGAATGCTGGCTTTTCCAGCATCACTACCACTCCCTCACTCCACACTTGGAGCACTGGCTCTGCCTTTCTGCCTATCAGGTGTAAGACACGAGTGCGAACTACTCCCACGCCCCAGCCCTACCCCAGGCATGTTAATAGGTAAAGCAAAGGCCTTAACATTTCTTGGCCAGACCCAGTGTCAGGCTTGTCTGTGGATCATTTCTGTTGCCTTCCTTTTTCTTTTTTTAAAAGATTTTGTTTATTTTTAGAGAGGAGAAAGGAAGGAGAAAGAGGAGAAAAACATCAGTGTGTGGTTGCTTCTTGTGCTCCCCCTACTGGGGACCTAGTCCAAAACCCAGGCATGCGCCCTAGACTGGGAATCGAACCTGTGACCCTTTGGTTTGCAGGACCACACTCAGTCCACTGAGCCATACCAGCCAGGGCATGTTGCCTTCCTTTTTCACTATAGCAAAAGCATTGGCTGGATCTCTCAGTTTTCTAATTTAATCAACTGTCATTTCTGCTGCTTATATACTGAGGTTTTTTTTTTTTTTTTTTTTTTTATGAATGGTAACACTTCATTTGTATAATCTTGAGTTGATTCTTTTCAATGGTTGTACTATCTGCTTACATCTGTCTGAGGATATTAATTACGCTATTCTGAAGTCCTCTTGTGCTTTCTCTGTTAACTCTGATTCTTTGGCTCTAAGCTCTTTGTATTTGTTTTCTGTCCTTAATAGAGTTGGCTTTCACAAGTTGTTTGGTCATTCCTGAGTGCAATTTATCTTTGTAATTGAGATCCTACCACTTCTGTTGTCTGGCTCCAGGGTCGAGGTAAAAGGAACTGCTGGGGCTTGTCATTCCCTTGAAGTATCTGAGAATGAGGAAGTGGAGATGAGGCAGGAGATAATCAGGAGGAGGAAACTCTGGGACTAAGACAAAGGACATCCAAACAGGACAGAGACCCTGTTCTAAACCCGGTTGTTCCTGCTTTCTGAAAAGGCGCTGAATCATGGTGACTCATGAATGCACCTGTGCAGAAGATGCTACATGACCCCTGCTTCATTATAATAGCATTATAATAAATTAACATTGTGGGACCCCCTTCCGCTGTGGGCAAAATCACGGGAGACTTTTAAGCTACATGTAAAGTAGCTTAAAAGTAACATAGCTACTTGTACGTGTGCAATAAAAGCCCTTCAAAACTAGACAGGAAATATCTGCCCTATAAGAATAGAATCCCTCTAGCACTGAGGGTCAATCTCTGCTCAGAGCTGACCTGCTCCCATGTTCTGTGGAGTGTACTACCGCTTAATAAATCTGCTCTCTCTGATTCTGCTATGAATTCTCTGTGTGTTCAGTTCAATTCATTATTCGCCATCACCAAGAACCTGGTTACCTGTGCCCACCTGCCACAGAGATGCCTTCTGGTGGCCCGTTAGGGCACTGGAGCGCCCTTTCTCCAGTGGTCTGGGACCCTGCCCCCTCTCTAATGCCAGTTGCCCCCACCTGGAGAAGATGAGGGGTTGAGGTGCTACCAGTGGTTCCCACGGCAGTACCCCAAGGGCCCACCTGCAGGGTGCTCCAGTGCATTTCTGGAACGGGAGCATTTGTGGAGCTGCTGCCATATTTTGAGCTAAGGTTGTGATTTTA
>VMDR010030713.1:0-12281 GCA_007922815.1 Macrotus californicus
GCCATCATAAACAAATCAACAGACAAGTGTTGGAGAGGATGTGGAGAAAAGGGAACCCTAGTGCACTGTTGGTGGGATTGTAGACTGGTGCAGCCACTGTGGAAAACAGTATGGAATTTCCTCAGAAAACTCAAAATGGAATTGCCTTTTGACCCAGCAATTCCACTGCTGGGATTATACCCTAGGAGCCCTGAAACACCAATCCAAAAGAACCTATGCATCCCAATGTTCATAGCAGCACAATTTACAATAGCCAAGTGCTGGAAGCAACCTAGGTGCCCATCAGTCAATGAGTGGAAATTCTTAAACTACATCATAACCCTGAAGGTCCTCCTGAATTCTGGCTTTTGGGAGGATGATCTGGGCTGAGGAGGAAGGGGAAAACCACAGGTGCCTTCAGGAAAAGTTCTTTCTCATTGGAGCTTGTATCAAAATATCAGAGTGGAGTTGGGGAAAGGATGTGATACTTCAGCCTCCTGAGAGCAGAATCATGACAGACAGGAGGTATTTCCAAATCCCAGTGGAGGACAATTAAGGGCTGACTTAAATGCTGCAGCTTCAGTTTTGCTTCCCATGGGACCTGAGAGGCATTCCCAATAACATCACCCATGCTTTTACAGACCGCAACAAACTGGTGCAAATTCAGAAATTTGTCAGAGACTGGAAAATTGAGGATTAGAGAGGGTCCCTGTACTTGCTCTTATCTTCATAGCAACTGATCCCAGAGGTAAAGAATTCATTAAAGGGACCCATGGTGGCTCAGAATAGATACACAGCCTAGAGAGAGCAATCAGGATGGGTGGGAAGAGCAGCCAGGGTACTTGCCTAAAGCTTCCTTGCCTGGTAAGCACATTCATTTTTGCTTATAGCTGGACACAAATAGAAAAGTTTGCTTACCATGTTTCAGTTCAGTCTTTACACAATATTGCAAATGTGGCAATTGCTCATAACAAACATAAAGGCATGCCTTAGCAGAGACATACACTCCGGAGAGGGAAGGATTTAATTCTTGCCCCAGAGGGTCTGCTTCTCGAAAGACACATATTTCCCAAGTCTAAGGCCCCAGGGGAGAGGACTGTGACAGATGTGGCCAGGCTCAGCCCGGCAGGGCTCTGGAGGTATCTGAGATGAATAATACTAAGCATAGCGCGCAAAAAATAAAGCAGGTGCAGGGACCACTAGACCACAATGGAAGGAGCTTCTGAGTCCAATAAGCAGATAATGAATATGCTCTTTGGAGAAGTTCCCTGCACACTAATTAAGAGAAAGTTCAACTTCAGAGCCTCTCCACTCTTCTCCTGCCAACGGTGTTTCCATCTTCACCAGCCCTACCCATGCTAATTCAGTTCCTGGAATTGTGTGATGCAGAACCTGGGCAGGGAGTAGTATTCTATTTTCTAGACTAGATGTTGATCATACAGATGTATTCACTTTGTGAAAATTCATTGAGCTGTATTCTTAATGTATTTATATTACAGTTCAAAATAAGAGGCACACAAATGCATAATTAATATAAAAATAGCCAGGACAATTCTTAAAAAATAAGAGGGCTTTGTAGGGACTAGCTTTACCAGGTATTATAATATATGATAAAGCTGGCATGTAGTGAGCATGGTACTGAGCCATGAATATACATACAGATCAATAGAATACAAATGGAAGTTCAGAGCTGGGACCAAATATATAGAGGAAGTTAGTACATGATAAACACACCTCAAATCTGTGAAGAAAAGATCAATTAGTCTATAAATAATGTTGTCACAATAATGTTGTCACTGGGTAGCCAGGAAGAATAAAAGCATCTCATTTTATACTAAGATGAACTTCTTATATTTCAAAATGGGAATCATTTTTATAATTATAACACAACAAAAACTATAAAAGAAAATATTTTTGAAGTGTTTACACAAAAATTAACAGTGTCTGTGTGGTTGAAATCTAACAAAGTCAAAAAACACACTAGAAGAAATTATATATCTCATAGCACAAAACAGTTTAATTTTCCCAAAATATTATAAACACCACAAATCAATAATGAAATGATCAACAATTCAACATAAGGCAAATTGTACAACCAGGCAGTTCCTGGAAAAAGAAGAAATAGTATCTCTCCTAATTCAATAAAAGACAACTGAGCTAACTTAGGAAGAAAAGCTCAGAACTACTCTGAGACATTATTTTTAACCTATGAGGTTGGCAGAGAACAATGAATTTAATAACACATTGTGTTGATGAGTTTGGGGGGGCACGTGCCATTTTATACTTTAAGAGGAGCTGCGTGAATTTGTAAAACTTCCATAGAAGAAATGTGACAATAAGTCTCTATTATTCTTTGAGCCAGCAACTGCACTTAGGGAAATATATCTTTCCCCTCACACGTGAGAAGTACGTGCACTCTGTCCACTGTGGCATCACTTGCGAGGCCCAAGCTGGGAATTCCCCTAAGTCTCTAGATTATTCTTCAGGCTAAGAAATTAATGAAGAAGCTCTTTATGTACCAAAATGGCATGATTCTCAACTTATATTTTTGTGAAAAAATTAGCAAAGCAACATGGAGTGTCTCTTATTTTGTTAAAAGAGGACAAGGTATCTATGTCCTGTGTATCTTTTTTGTGCATAAAGTATCCCTGAAAGGATATTTGAAAAACTGATCACTGTTGGCTAAAGAAATCAGAGTAGCAGAGGGAAACCACACTGTGTATCTTTTTTACCTTTTGGGTTAATATGTGATAATAATGAATAACGTCAGAGGGAGCGGACCTCAGGGACTAGAATCCAGAACGAGGCTCCACGAGCATTTATGTATACCATTACTGCATACAACACTGGTTCCTGCAAGCCAGCCTCATATTTTTTTTAACCACTACTACACTTAGCCCACCTAGCTAGGGAAAATGGTCATAGGAAGGTGGTTAGAATTGTCCCTAATTTTGATGACAGAGACAAGAAAAACAGGGGAGGTAAGAGTGGGGCTAGGGCAAGACACATTTTGTTGGATGTGCTTTGAGGACAGACTCAAAAAATGGGTTTCTCAACTTGGACCAGCACTGGGAGTTATGGCAGACAAACCATGATCCCTTCTCTGCGAAAAAAGAGTAACTATCTATCATCATTTATACTCAACTAATATTGTTTGGCTATTTCCTATGTGCCAGGAACTATTCTAGGAGCTTGAGATGTGTCAGTGGAAAAAACAAAATTTGTTGTTTGAGAGATTTTAGTGAGAGAAGAAAGACATCAGACGGAAACATAACAAAGAAATGATGTTGTATGTATGTGAAAAGTGCTACTGAAGAAAATAAACTATGTAAAGGTGATTGGAGTGAAAGAAAGGCTGGCAGATTGTATTTTTAAATGGGGAGGTCGGGGTATACCCCCTTTAGAAAGTGACATTTAAGCAAAGACTTGAAAGAGGGGAGAGAGTCAGAGAGATATCTGGGGAAGGTTTTCCAGCCAGTACAAAAGGCCTAGGTACTGTGTGCATGTTTATGCTGAGCTAGACCATGCAGATATAAAAATGAAACAACACAGTCCTTGCTCCCCAAGGGGTCCCTGCTTCTCCCCTGTTTAAAGCCCTCAGTGGCTCCCATTGTCCCCAGGATAAAGTCCGAACTCTTCTTCATGGTATACAAAGCCCTCATCAGTACAGCTTCCACCTTCTTTTGTAGCTTACTCTGCCCCTTCTTTCTCCTGCTCCAGCCATGCTGAGCTTTTCCCCCACAGTGTCCTGCTTCTCCGTCTCTGAGTCTGAATGCCCTCTCTGTACATCCTACTTCCTATCTCCAATTGTCTTTCTTTTTTAAAAAATATACTTTATTGATTATGTTATTACAGTTGTCCCATTTTCTCCCCTATACTCCCCTCTGCCCTGCACACCCCCTCCCACCCGCATCCCCCCCTTTAGTTCATGCCCATGGGTCATATATGTAAGTTCTTCGGCTTCTACATTTCCTATACTATTCTTTTTTTTTTAAAGATTTTTTATTTATTTATTTTTAGAGGGGAAGGGAAGGAGAAAGAGGGGAGAGAAACATCAATGTGTGGTTGCCTCTTGAGCACCCCCCACTGGGGACCTGGCCAGCAACCCAGACATGTGCCCTGACTGGGAATCAAACCAGCAACCCTTTGGTTTGAAGACCACACTCAATCCACTGAGCCACACCAGCCAGGGCTCCTATACTATTCTTAACCTCCCCCTGTCTATCTTCTACCTACCATTTATGCTACTTATTCTCTGTACCTTTTCCCTCTCTCTCCCAACCCACCCCCCTGATGATAATCCTCTGTGTGATCTCCATTTCTGTGATTCTGTTCCTGTTCTAATTGTTTGCTTTGTTTTTGTTTTTGTTTTAGGTTTGGTTGTTAATAACTGTGAGTTTGTTGTCATTTTACTGTTCACATTTTTTATTTTCTTTTTCTTAGATAAGTCCCTTAAACATTTCATATAATAAGGACTTGGTGATGATGAACTTCTTGAACTTGACCTTATCTGGGAAGCACTTTACCTGCCCTTCCATTCTAAATGATAGCTTTGCTGGATAGAGTAATTTTGGATGTAGGTCCTTGCCTTTCATGGCTTGGAATACTTCTTGCCAGCCCCTTCTTGCCTGTAAGGTTTCTTTCGAGAAATCAGCTGACAGTCCTATGGAAACTCCTTTGTAGGCTACTGTCTCCTTTTTTCTTGCTGCTTTTAAGATTCTCTCCTTATCTTTCATCTTGGGTAATGTAATTATGATGTGCCTTGATGTGTTCCTCCTTGGGTCCAACTTCTTTGGGACTCTCTGAGCTTCCTGGACTCCCTGGAAGTCTATTTCCTTTGCCAGATTAGGGAAGTTCTCCTTCATTATTTGTTCAAATAAGTTTTCAATTTCTTGCTCTTCCTCTTCTTCTTCTGGTACCCCTATGATTTAGATGTTGGGACATTTCAAGACATCCTGGAGGTTCCTAAGCCTCTCCTCATTTTTTCGAATTCTTGTTTCTTCATTGTGTTCTGATTGAATGTTTCTTCATTCCTTCTGGTCCACACCATTGATTTGAGCCCCAGTTTCCTTCCTGTCACTGTTGGTTCCCTGTACATTTTCCTTTATTTCACTCAGCATAGCCTTTATTTTTTTCCTCTAATTTGTGACCAAATTCAACCAATTCTGTGAGCATCCTGATTACCAGTGTTTTGAACTGTGCATCTGATAGGTTGGCTATCTCTTGGTCACTTAGTTGTATTTTTTCTGGAGCTTTGACCTGTTCTTACATTTGGGCCGCTTTTTTTTTTTGTCTTGGCGCACCTGTTATATAGTAAGGGCAGAGCCTTAGGTATTCACCAGGGTGGGGCAAACCACATGCTGCATTGTGATGCTGCTTGTGGGGGAGGGGTCAGAGAGGGAGCATTGCTGCTTACTCTGCTCTCTGCTGGCTTTTAGTCACTTTTCCCTGCTACCCACAATCAAATTGGGCCCTTCTAGTGCTGATTCCTGGGAGAGTGGACTTGTGTACATTCTAGGACCCTGTGGGTCTCTCCAATGAACTGTCCTGTGGGGCTTGGAGTTTCTCCTACTGCTGCCTCAACCCCCACAGCTGTTTTCAATCAGAGGTTTGAGGCTTTATTTCCCTACGCTGGGACTCTGGGTTGCGTGGTGTGTCTCACTCACCAGTTGTTCCTCCCGGTTTATCCGCACACAACTGTGGGACTGCCCAGTCTACAACCCGCCGCCTCGCCTTCCCCGGTCTGCCAGTCACCACCTTGCCACAAGTCCTCTCTGCCCAGCTGCCTATCTCTGCCCCTCCTACGGTCTGCATGAATATTTCTTCTTTAATTCCTTGGTTGTTGGATTTCCATGCAGTTCAATTTTCTGTCAGTTCTGGTTGTTTTTTGTTTTTAAATTTATTGTTGTCCTTCTTTTGGTTGTGCAAGGAGGCACAGTGTGTCTACCTACACCTCCATCTTGGCCAGAAGTCCAGTTGCCTTTCAAATCTCAGCTTACATATCACTCCCTCCAGAAAGCAGTCCTGACCCATGAACATAACCCCAAGTGCTCCCTTGGTCTCCTGTGATTTACGATACCATTATTTTCATCTCATAGTACTGACCTTGACTATTGTCTCTATACTGAATTAGGAGAGCGTTGAGAATGGGAACTATATCCTGTTGAGCTTATTATATACTTCACATTTAGGACTGAGCCTGATAGATAGTAGACACTCGAATGTATGTTTTAGGCTTATGTTTTGGGTGATTGAATGACTGACTACAGGTTAACTATGCTCTGTTTGTCTTTCCTGAGAACAGAAACCGAGAGGAGTCCTGCTTTTGAGCAGCAGGGGGGATGGGTGAGTCAACCATAGAATCTTGCAGAGAATGATTATGTCACAGAGGCTCAGAACCTCAGAATCTTGGCACTGGGAGGGAAGAGAAGCCATTTGGCTTCTGATAGTCATGGACTCACTAGGCTGCTGAGGGGGCATCACATCCACTGGCACCAGTCCAAGAAAGGCTGTTTTTGTGAGAAGCCAAGTGTGGAAATCGTGAATTAAGAGACCGAAAAGAAGTGGCCAGACAGGTAACAGAGAAAACTTGTCATTTGGGTGTTCTCTTCATAACTCATTCATTTATTCCTTACTTATTGAAGCCCACATAAGGTCATGCAGTGTGTTAAATGCTGACCACAGTGGCGGGTAGGGGAGCAAGGATGTCTGTGCTTATGAAACTAACAGACTGGAGGAGAAGTCAGGCAATTAGGGAAATCATAAAAATATAGTGAAAAGTACAGCACATGCCAAGAAGTTTTATCAGGGCATCAACCCCATGTGTTAGGGAGTTTTCCTCAAGGGAGTGATATCTAAGCTGAGATTTCATGGTTGAGTAATATTTGGTAAGGATGTGGGGATGGGGCCAGGAAAGGGGGTCCCAGGCCGGGGGGAAGAACACAGTCAAAGATTCAGACAGAAGTGAGCAGAATTTGTCAGGGACCTGCTCTGAACCAGTCTTGCACATAAAAGGAACAGAGGCTGGTCTGGAGGCGGGGCTGGGCTGGTAAATGGAGGTCAAAGAGAGGGCAGCCTTGCCATTCTCCAGGCAGCAAGACAATGGAGACAGTGCTGGCAGCATGGACCTGGGAGCTTTCCTTTCCTTCCCTATGTGCTAGTGCACAAGACTAATTCCTCACCTACTCTCCATCTTTGACATGGCAACCCCCCATTTGGAATCTGTTTTCAGGGTCTGCCCACAAGAATCGTGTTCAGAGGGGATATCTGTGGGAGCAGCCAGGTAAACCTTTGGGTGGGAGAGTTGGCTGCCCTCTGGTCACCAGGATATAGAAACAGCCCTGCCCAGACTGTGAAGGATAGAGCCTAACATGCTGGACTTCTAAGTGAACTGAGGGCTCTGAACTGTCCACTCCAGGGTACTGACCTGCAGGGGGAGAAGTGTAGACCACAGCACAGAGGAGAGAGGGAAAGGGGTGGAGGGAGGGAGAGAGAGAGAAACAGTGCTATGGAGAAACAGAGCAGCAAAGGGAAGAAATCTTAAAGGAGGCAAAAACCTTCACAGACAAAAAAAAAAAAAGCAACAGAAAATAAGAGGCTTGCCCCTCCATCTCCACTTCTCAGAGCCTAGACTCAGGTCTTGCCCCTAAGGGGATAGATTCAGACAAGAAGACAGAGACAGATGCAGGATCCCAGCACCACTCACATGCCCAAATTTACACCCCATCCTGGCGGGGTGAAGGTGGGGCATGGGGGCCGGTACAGGGTGAGCAAGCACACACAGACTTTTTTTCAAGTGGCTTAGAAGACTACAAAGAGACAGAGAATGGGGCTGGGCCCTCTTCTACGCTCCCTCTTTCACCCCATTTTTATGCTGATGTCGCTGTTCTAGTTCCCTTTTCTGTGTTCCTCCCCTTTGCTAAGCCTCTCACCTTCCTCTTCCCTCCTGAGTGAGTCAGGGCACCCACAGGGCAGATCTCTGCCACCTCAGCCTCTTTGCACAGTCTCTTGACCTAAAGGGAGAGACTATGTGACTTGTCCCCTACTCCCATCCCTTAGGAGTCCTGGTCTAGGGTCCTGTTTTTGAGACTAAGCAGAAACCTCTTCCTGAATGACAATTATTTCCTGAATAACAGGCATAGAGTCATGAATGAATTGAGGCCAACACCCTCCCCTAGAAGTCACTTTCCCCTCACAGGTGAGAACCTGCCTTGGACCCAGTTCAGGCTCCAGACACACAGCCAGGAACTTGGGAGTTTAGAGGGAACAGACCACTGGGGGCAGAGCCTTTGAAGTGACCCTTCCTTCTGAAATCTCTTTCTCCTGGTGCTTCAGTTCAGAAATCACAGTAGGGTGGACCCCGAAGGAGAGTCACCATAGTCTGCCCCTCACACAGCAGCAAAGGGTGCAATGACAGCTTCCTCAGGCACCTGCCAGCCTCTCTGTCCCACAGAGAAACTCCAAGATGAGGTTCTGATGATTCTGAAAGTTGGGGTGGAGAGAGGCTGGGTTGGCACAGGGCCAGAGCTTGTCAGTTGGAAAGTTACTGTTTCCAGTGGGAGGGGGTGTCAGCCACATCAGTCTCAGGGAACCCAGCTCACACACATGAGCTAATTCAGGTGAATCACCAGATGAAAAGGGTTGAAGCTAAGAGCCTAACATCCTTTACCCAAGACAGCGAAGACCCTGGGTCTACAACAGAGTAGGTCACCTGACAGGTACTCTTTAGGAACCACTTAATTTAAGAATCCTGTGTGCCTTCTATGAACCAAAGCCACCTTCAATGGCAAAGAGGGGATGGTCTGGCTCGCCATCCCACTCAGGGAGGCTTTGGTGTGAGGGGGATTTGTAGTTCCTGTCCCCAGGAGTCCCTCCAGCCTCAGAACACAGAAAAGAACAAAAAGATGAGTGATGTGGTTTTCTACACTTCTGATGGAGAATGTGGAGCAGGGCTGAGAGGGAATGGCAGGGTGGCAGGGCAGGGTTGGGACAGAGGACAAGGAAGTGTCCACTGGCAGGAGGGACTGAGGCCACAACAGAAACAAGCACTTTATGAGCTATTCAGACAGTCTCCAATTTTAAAGCTTAATGAACAAGTACAAAGAAATCTCCTTTGGTCCAGACACACAGCCATCCTCAGAAACTTCAAGTTCTCCCTTGAGCTTGTACTTCTGCACAGACACACAAACACACACAGACACACACATCAGTTTGTGCCCACATGCACGCACACAGATATATGAACATGTGTACCTAATGGGAACCGTGGCTCAATTTTAAAAACCAGTTTGGGCCAGAGGCTTATCTGTGGGTACTGGAAGCTGGCAGGTGGTGGCAATTCTACCTCAGCAGCTGTCACTCCAACTCCCACACCCATCCTCCTCCACCCAGTGACAGGGCTCTGACAGACCAGGCACCTCCCTAGCTGGGATATGTGCTCATTTCCCCATTTCCCCTCCCTCCACACCTCCTCCAAGGCTAGAGGGCTCTCCAGATCTCTGCCCACTGACTCCTGGTCACTTTCACTCCCCCTGTCCTGCTCTGGGGCCTCAACAGTGGCTTTCATCCTTGTGCCACAGGAGGGGCAGGGTAGAACCCATAGAGGCACTGCCTCGGGGGCCACGTATCAGGACTGAGGCCTAGGGCCTTTGCTGGGAGAACTTGGATTTCCTGGGCAGGGTGAAGGAAGGTTGATAAGAAGCAAAGAGTCATTTTGGTTTTCCTGCTCCTGGAAGAATCACGAAATTCTAGTCCTGAATGGTTGAGTTTGAGGACAACTACAGAGTCCATTTCATGTCTCCTCACCCCCAGACACTGCCCCATTGAGAGGAAGAGATACAGCCCAGAGAGGTGAGGAGAGCTGCCCTACCCTCTGCCTTGAGGGCTGTAGAGCCAGGCCTTGACCTTGGCCTTCGATGCCAGGAGCAATGTCCTTCCCATATCCTGTTGCTGTCACGGCCCCCTGGCTGGTGACTGCCCATGTGCTGAAGGGTGCCAGGGGAGAGATGGTGCTCTCAGAAAGGGTGTGACTGATAGTCACCCTAAGTGCAAGACTCTCATTGTACCTGGATCCCTGGGGGCCACATGTGAGACCAGATTAAGCACATGTTCTGAGCTGGGATACAGGCTGGCTTGAATCCACTTATGAGCCACTGAGGCAGATTGCTGAATTTCAGCCCTCCTCATGTGTAAGATGAGATAAGAACCTCTTAGGCAGGCTGTGACGATTCATGAGATAATGTTTGTGAAGTGCCTGACACTGGACCCACACTCAGGATGCTAAAAGTCACACTGTTCCTCATCAGCTAAGAGACCTCAGGCAAATTTCTCATGATTCTGATCTTTTCATTTTTACCTGAAAAACGCCTGCCTAGTGAGGAACCAACACACTGACATGTGGGAACTGCCTGTGAATTGTGAGCTGCCTGTGCCCTCAGGTGTGTCTAGCCCTGTTTTCCCAGCCCTGGCTGGGTCATCTCTCTGAAGGTGGATGAATTTTTGGGTCAGTGAAAGGGAAAGTGAAAACAGGTAGCCAGCTTTCCTTCTGAGAATGTTCTTCTCTTTTTTCTAGGACCTCCAAAACTCTGGAAGATGTGTGAACCACAAAAATGCAACCCATGTCCACCAAAACCCCCCTGCTGCCCACCAAAACCCTCTTGCTGCCCACTAAAACCCCCCTGCTGCCCACCAAAACCGCCCTGCTGCATTCAGCCCAAGTGCTGCTGTCTGGAGCCCAAGCCTGAGCGCACGTCCCTGAATAAGGATTCTGAGCCCAAGCCATCTCCAACTCCAAGCACGGGTTCCCCAGGCCAACAGCCACCCGAAAGTCCAAAACTTGGGCCCTAGCCAGACAACTTGGCACAGAAGAAGCCAAAGAACTAGATTGTCCCAAATGAGTAGATGGCCATGCCCATCACTTGGTAAGGTCAGGCTAGACCTACATTTGGAAAAGCTGTTTCTCACTCACCACCATTTACTTCTGACCAGAAGCCCCTATTTCCCTTCATAGTCTCCCACTCTGGAGAGATCCCAACTGGAAATGGAAGGTTGAAAAGGCTGATATCATCTTTCCTAGTGGTCCTGACATTAGATAGCACAAAATAAAAGCACGTTAAGTAGAATGATGTCTCCCTTTGCTCCTTAACTAGTGAAACCATCTCACCTGTATGGCCTAAATCCAAGAAAATGTTCTGGGCATGTCATGAAGGGCTGAAAAGCCAGAAAACCAGCGTCCAGAAGCACAGGGCTTCTGCTGAGCCAGAGTTAGGGTGACTGACTCATCCTGGTTTTCAGTGCAAGTCTTGCATTGCAGGAAGCCTTCCAGTCACCTTAACTGCAAGAATTCCAGAGCTGGATCCCTGAGTACCACATTTGAGACCAGAACAAGCACGTCCCTAGGAGTGGTTCCCCTGAGGAGGATTTAGGTGGAGGTGGAGCTCCCAGGATTTTACAAAGCCCCATTCTGATGCAGGTAACGGAATCCCATGGCATCAGCACTGACTCTTCAGTCCAAGAGCAGGTGATTCAACCTCTCTCTGGCTCCATTTCCTCATCTGTAAAGTGAGGGTAATGGTACTTACTTCAAAGGGTTTTTATGAAAGTTTAAGGAGATAATTCATTTAAAGTAATTAATGTAGGGTCTGACATATAGTGTATAGACAATTCATGGTTCTCCTCAAAACTCTCTCTGTCACCATGTACATATTTCCCTCCAAAGAAGCCACCATACTTTAATATTTGTCCCAAAAACACACCTCCATTAATCCAGGTGGATAGATGGAAATAGAGAAATTAGCCTTATTCACCATACTCTTAAACTTCTATTCTTACTGTCTTTGGTATATAATTGATATATTACTTCTAAAATTTGTCTAATGCCCCTTTATATTTCTTCCCTCATAATTCTCTCTGCCCACCAATCCCCAAATAACAACTTACCTACTTTTGATCTCTATAACTTAGTTTTCAGTTTCAAGAATTTTGTAAGTGGAATCATCTGGTGTGTATTCTTTTGTGCCTGACTTCCTCACTCAGCAAAACTACTTTGAGATTCAAACAAGGTGTTGCATGTGTCTAAATTGTTCATTATTTTTATTCCTGGATAGTAAATGCCATCATTGTATAGATAGACCATGTTTTTATTTATTATTCTACTGATGGACATTTGGATTGGTTCTAGGTTTTGGCTATTGCAAATAAAGTTGCTATGAACATTCGTGACAAGTCTTTTGATGGACATATGCTTTCACTTTTCTTGGGTAAAGACCTAAGAGTGCAATGGCTGTGTCATTTAGTAATAGGGA
>VMDR010030714.1:0-12280 GCA_007922815.1 Macrotus californicus
TTTCTTCATTTCCCTTATTGTATCCTTCATTTGTTCATCTAATTTGCGACCAAATTCAACCAAGTCTGTGAGCATCCTGATTACCAGTGTTTTGAACTGTGCATCTGATAGGTTGGCTATCTCTTCGTCGCTTAGTTGTATTTTTTCTGGAGCTTTGATTTGTTCTCTCATTTGGGCCATTTTTGTTGTCTTGGCGCGCTTGTTACGTAGTAAGGGGCAGAGCCTTAGGTGTTCACCAGGACGGGGCGGCCACGTTGCTGCGTTGTGACGCTGTTTGTGGGGGAGGGGTCCGAGAGGGAACAATGGCAGCCGCTCCACTCCCTGCCGGTTACCAGTCACTTTCCACACCACCCACAGTCCAACGGGGCCCCCCTGGTGCTGGCTTCGGCGCTGATCCCCGGTGGGAGGGCCGTGCACGCTCCAGGACCCTGTGGGTCTCTCCAACGAGCTCTCCTGTGAGGCCGGGAGTTTCTCCCGCTGCTGCCGCCTCAACCCCCACAGGTGTTTTCAATCAGAGGCTTTTGAGGCTTCACCTCCCGGCGCCGGAACTCTGGGGTGAGGGGTCCGTCCCGCTCCCGAGCCGTTCCTCCCCGTTTATCCTCACAAGGGAGTGGGATGCCCGGGCCGCAGCCGCCACCTCTCCTGGCCAGCCACGCCTTTCCCGGATCCGCCAGCTGCCGCCCTGCCACGCGAGTCCTCTCCGCCCCTCCTACCGGTCTGGATGTATGTTTCTTAGTTTCTTGGTTGTCGGACTTCCATACGGTTCGATTTTCTGTCAGTTCTGGTTGTTTTTTCTTTTAAAATTTGTTGTTGTCTGTCTTTTGGTTGTGCGAGGAGGCACAGGGTGTCTACCTACGCCTCCATCTTGGCTGGAAGTCTCTATTTTAGTAATTATTTTATTGCTATTCAATTACAGTTATCTGAGGATACCTGTAATTTTAGGTTTATAGGAAGTTGCTAGGTACAGAGCATTCCTGTACAACTTCACTCACTTTTGTTTCCTCTGATGCCATCATCTTGAATTATCGTGATACATTTACCAAAACTAAGAATCAACATTGATGCATTACTAGTGACTAAACTCAAGGCTTTATTCTGTTTTCACCAATTTTCCATCAATGTCATTTTCCTGTGTCAAGATTCTTAGTGTCCTCTGGTCTGTGACAGGTGCTCAGTCTTTCCTTGTTTTTTTTCTTTTATGACTTTATTAACAATTTTAATGAGTACTAGTGAGATATGTTGTAGAATAGCTGTCAATTTTGGGTTTGTCTGATGTTTTTGTAAATATTGGACTAGGGTTTTGGGTTTTTAGGGTGAATACTACAAAGAAGTGTGCCTCTCATCACATCATATGAGGGGTACATGATAAGTACATGGCATCATTGGTGATGTTAACCCTGATCACTCGGTCAAGGTACTGTTTGCCAGATTTTTGCACTTTAAAGCTATTTTTTTTTCCTTTTTATTCATTGGAAGTAAGTAACTAATTCCAGCCTACATTCAAAGAGAGCAAGGAATTAAGCTCCACATTCTGAAGGGGCAGTTTCTACATATTTGATTTGCAATTATTCTGTAAGGAAAATTTCTTCTTCTGGAAAGTCTTTATACCGTTGTATTTATAGGAATATATTAACCAGACTTCAGTAGGTCTGGGGAGAGGTCTGATGACGTGCTTTTCACATTCTTTGGGAGAACAGTCAGATTTGGGTTCCACCTCTGCTCTATGTGAAGGCAGCTTCTATACATACTTCCAAATGTTTGTAGACGTTTGAATGTTTCCAAAATAGTTCACATCCCCACAAGGAAAAAAAAAGATGCTCTAATTCACATATGTATCATAAATTCTGTGTTTCTCTCAGGTTAGTAGCCTCAGAGACAGCTTTACTTCTTCTTTCCCCTTTCTTACCTACACATGACTTGTCATTATGTCCTATTGAATGTATTTCTTTCTCTTCATTGCCTGGTCTAGACTTTCTGGGCTAGTTAACAGCAGCTTTTTTTTTCACTCGCCTCTTGTAATATTAATCTCTCTTTTTCTTGTCTACTCTGCACACTAAAACCAATGTGTAAACTACTACATGTTCTGTATTATTCCCCTATTGAAAAATACCACAATAGCTACCCACTATACATTAGTATTGCATGTCCAAGAAAGAAGCCCTCTGACATGACATTATTAAGTTAAGGCTAAATGAATAAATACACCCATGATTTTCCAAAGAGGAAAATGCCATATTAGTAACTCAGCCTGTTATACAACCAAATCAGGCACCAAATAAGACTGAACACAAACATTGTTCAACCTTTTGTCACTGTTTTGCAGTCAAAGCTTCTTGTCTATAGGTCAGGTAAATAATATATTGCATATCCTCAAAAAAATGTAAAGAATGAATACAAGTACTTCATGGCCATTTGACTTAGCCTTGCTGGTAAACAAAGTAGGTTATTACCTAATTGATGTGAATTAAGATTAAATACCCCATCTCTTTCAACCATCCAAAAATTATCTCCTTATTTCTTTGAATTCTAGTAATTAGAATTCATTTGAGCTACAAGATTTCCTTTTCAAGATGCAAATATGCCTGGGAAAGCTTGCAGTAATTAGCAGTACAAAGCATACTCATTTCAAAAAGACTGCTTCCCTCTTAAATTGTAGTTTGGGGCACTCCTGACCAACTGGACTGCGGATTCTTCGTGGGTCCAGGGGTTTGTCGGAGCAATTTTGGAAGTGTGTCATGACCATGGCTTAAACCTAAACTACATGCAGCCTGGATTCTGGCTTGTCTGGACCCTCCTAGGAAGTCACTGATCCTAATGGAGATGCCTACAAGCATGGTTCATGGATCAGAGAGGGGTGACATGGGGTACAGCTTGGTGCCTGTCCCTCTGACTATCCTCTGGCCCAGCCTCCTAGTGACATTCATGTCTATGTCCCGACATAGCTGACTATGGTGAAAGGGTGAGAAAGAGAAGAAGATGAGGTTTTCCCACAAGGCTGTCTGCGGGCTTAAGGAGCAGGGGAGCCCTGTGGAGAGCGATCTCCACAGAGCAGAGACAGTGCCAGAGGTCTGGGCTGCTGGGACGGACATAAGGACTCCTGTCCTTGGTACCTTCAGTTTTGGCACAGACATTGGCAGCCTAAGCACCAGCAGGGTACCAGTAAGTATGCCTGCAGTATTGGGGTCTTCCGGAAATGTGGGGGAATTTCCACACAGTAAGATAGAATAGAGAAATGGCAAAAACTGATTTGTAACAGTTGTTAATATGCAAGTATGGCCTGCGAAACCTGAGGTTTTAGAAGGGGGGGGGGGAAGCCAGAAAAACTCTCAACATTTTTTTAAGTCCAAAGTACAGCTGAAGAAACAAATCCTAAAATCTTCCAGTGTTTGGGGCTTCAGTTGTTTCGTTTGAATAATGGGAATTTACCTGCTGCCACCACCTGCTTTATAACTTCAGAGCTAGATGAATGAAGACATCTGTGTTTTCAGTAGAACTTAAGACCAACTTGCAAATATGAAAGTTTTCGATTTCAATAAGAAGAATATATTTTTTTACCTTAAAACTCACTCATTTTTTGAAAAGAAACATTTTTCCCTTTTACACTTGTTATAATTTTAGCATTATTGTTGTATAGCAAGTGGCTAAGAGGGAGAAAGTATAAACGGAATTACAGAGAATGATCCAATTTCTTTAAGATAAAAAACTCACTTTCAAGAAAGTCCTTGCCCTCCCAGGATCAAGCCTCCATGACTCTCTGCTTGATGGTAATGTTTGCATGAAACAAAGATCCCACTACAAAGTAAATGGACACTAAATACTATGGTAAAAGGATATTCTTTTAACTTTCCCAATGGAAATGTTGGTTAAAGATCAGTACAATGTCAAGTTGGTAAGAACCTGTCTCATTGGAGCAACCCCTTCATTTTACAAATGAAAAACAAAGCCCAGAAGCCTCTAACTTGAAGACATCTCAGAGCCAGGGAAGGAATGGCAGAGTTGGAACCGGGCCTCACGTGTGCTCAGTGCCAGTTCTCGGGGTACTTTTCACCCTCATACACACAGGCACATGCATGCACGCCAGTGCATCACACGGAGCATTGCTCACATTCCTTTCGAAAAGTAAAACAGAATGTGACTTAAAGTAGGAATGAGACTTAAAAGTAAAGCGTGCGTGAAAGAAAGAGGACCATGTTATGGAAACTGATGCCCGCAAATTATATCCTTTGTCATTTTGCAAAGAGTGGAACTCTGGGGGATTTTAAAGACTGAATTCAATTTCCTAAGTCAAACATTCAACAGGGCAGTTGTGCATTTAGGTAGCCGTGAATGTGCCATAGCACTAGATTACAGTTTTTTGTTTTTTCATTTCTGCTTTTTGAAAGGTTTTAAGAAGAAATAAAGCAGTGTGTGGCCGTAAAGGCAGAAGGACACTCATTTGCCTGGAATAATCATTTCTACGGTGACATTTCTGCTGGCACATCTCCCTAGGTTAGGCCTGAATTAGCTCGTGTCTGGATCACAGCTAGGAGCCTACCAGGTCTCTGGCCTGCAGCCCCTTTCCCCATCCCCCACTCCCACACTGCTCCCTAGTGAAAGATTTACCTCCTTAAATCTTTGTTTGCATCATATCACTCCCATACCCAACACCTATGATGATGTGTGTTTAATTGTTTATTGATTCCTGTCCAAATATTTTAATGAAGCACTTTTTGGCTCTTCATAATCTGTCTGCCGCTCACAAATACTACTTTGTGGCAGGCTGACTGACTGTCTAGTTTCCATCAGTGACCCTGCACTGAATGCTATTTCCCTCGTCTACCGTTGGCCTCTTTTCCCTACTCTTTCCAACCCTACCCAAGCTTCAAGGCACCTACTCATGTCCTCCAAGCAGCAGATCTGTAGCAACCCATTTCTCACTGTTGAAGCTTCGGTAGGAGGAAGCTCTCCCTTCCCTGGCTTCATGAATTTTCCCCTTATTGTGTCATATCTGTTAGTCTTGTATTCCCAATTTCAGCATAACTTCTTTTAGGGAAGAAATCGTGTCTTAGAAAGTATGTCTTAGGAATGTCTTGAGTCCTCACCCCACCCCCATCCCCATATACTCTAGCATCTTGCTGACTATAGCAGAGTCTTGGTAAATACTTGGAGTGTTGCACAGTCTAGACGAGGTGTAAGGAGAAAATGCCACCTTCATCCAGTCCTGATAAAGCATCAGTACTGGTCCTGGGACTAACTCTCAGGCCCATCACTCATCTTAAAGCTCCACCACATCACTCCCCCACTAAATTGTTCCCAACTCCTTCCCCCTCTGCAGGATTTGTTAAATCAGCCCTTTCTTTCTAACCTTGGTCCAAAGTCTGATCCACTTCCAACCAAGGTCATGACACATTTTTAGCCACCTCTCTTTCTCCAAGAACACGGCCAAATGAAAGTCTCCATTTACATTCCACTTCTTTTCCCTCCATAAGAGAAATCCCAGGTCTTCTTGGGCTTGAAGCTGTAGACACTTCAGACTCTCCTCATCTCACATTAATGCCTCAAGCCCAGGTGACGCTATGCCTTTCCTCACCCCAGCTAAGCTGCAAACTACTGCTAGTTTTCCTTCCCTTCACTCCCCTCAAAATGACCATGATGTAGATGGAATGTTTTAAAGTGGTAGGATTTTCCTACTACCTTACCACACTGGAGAGCGAAGCGAGCCTGGCTTCCAGATGCAGAGACTTCCCCCAGCACCTGAAGTTCCAGCTCTCTCTCGGCCAGCACTGAATCCCAGCCTCTAGCAGGTTCCAGGCATCCTGCTGCTTCTCCTTCCACCAGCTACTCTCCCCTCATACCAGGTGACCACTCCCAGTGGTCCTTCACCTAATAATCCAGATGAAACCTTCAAAGTTAAGAAAAGTTTTGCCTCCTGCAATTTCTCCTTACAGTAATAAAGAATGTTGGGGAGGGAGGGGGCAAAAACCCCAGAATCATCTTCTGGAAGACAGGCCCCTTGTAAGTACAGGCTTCCCCTGCTAGGTGAATGTTCTAGGAACCCATCTGTATCAGTGTGCCAGCTGGCATTGTTGTGAGAGGCTGTGATCCGGCTTCAGTGAATTTTTTTGGAAGACTCTTTCAATGCATTTGCCCATTTCATGATGTGCACCTGCCATACCATGCTGAGCATTCAGCAGTTTTTGACTGAAATGGCATGATCCCATGCCCCAGCTACCCTATTCACCTGATCTCGAACCACGCAAAGTTTTTTGTTTGTTTCTCTGGATGAAAAAAGTCCTCAAAGGGAAATGTTTTGCCAATGTGGAAAAGGTGAAACAAAAAACAGCAGAAGCACTAAAAGGCATCAAAATCGACAACTTCAAAAACTGTTTTGAGCAGTGGAAAAATGTCTCTACTGGTGCATTGCATCAAGTGGAGAGTACTTTGAAGGTAACTGAACTTCAAACGGATAAGAATAAATACACAATTTTTAGAAATAAATTCTAGTTTTGTGGGTTCCCCCCTTGTACAGTCACATACCACCTAAGGAGTTTCAGTTCACAGACAACATATAGGATGGTGCCCCGCACAACCATGATGGAGCCAAAAAGTTCCTGTCACCCGGGGTCTTTGTAGCCATCATAATGCCATAGAGTCACGCACTACTCATGGGTTTGGGGAGACGCTGGTGGAAACAAGCCTGTTGCCTGCCAGTCTCATAAAAGTACGGTACACGCAGAACACGAGAATGACAATGATAATGAATGACTGTTACTAGATTATGGATTACCTATACTACATTTTTTAAAAAAGATTTTATTGATTTTTTTTCAGAGAGAGGGAAGGGAGGGAGAAAGAGAGGAAGAGAAACATCAATGTGTGGTTGCCTCTCGCACGCCCCCCTCTGGGGACCTGGGCCACAACCCAGGCATGTGCCCTGACTGGGAATTGAACCAGTGACCTTTGAGTTCACAGGCCAGTGCTCAATCCACTGAGCCACACCAGCCAGGGCCTCTACTATACTTTTTATCATCATTTTAGAGTCTACTCTTTCTATTCATTAAAAAAAAGTTTGCTCTAAAACAGTATGCTTTGTTACACTGGCAGAAACCTCTCACATATTATGTTCACCAAGTGTCTTGATTGCATGATCTTCCCTTGTGCTTGGTTTAGTCTGGTGTTGTGTGCAGTAACATGTTATATAGGCTAGGAGCTGAGGTACACCATCTAGCTCAAGTGTGTAGTAAGCTATACCATCGAGGTTTGTGTGAGTGCACTCTGTGATGTTCACACAATGAGAAATCCGCCAACAACTACTTCTCAGAATGCACATCCTGATGTGAGCAGCACTTGACTGTATTCCAAGTAAAGGATCTATGTATTTCATTGGTAGTGACCCAGTGAAGTACGTCATTTCTTTTTCCTTTGCTCCCCTATCAGCAACAGGAGGTTCAGGGTCTCGGAAGTTGTCTTTTCTCTTCTTGCTCCTCCCAATTGGCCCAGCAAGAAATAGGTGTAATAATTCATTCCCAAGCTATGGCCAGTTCTGCTTTCTCCAGAAGCCCTCCCTCTTCTGCCTCTGGCACACTCACTGAGCAAAGAGCCCTCCACCTAGCCCTCACTCCCAACTCGCAGTGTAAGCCAAGGAATTCCTTTTCCAACTCCGCCCGGGATATCTTTCTTGTCCAGTCTCCTATGCTCCTTCTTTGATAGCTTTCCCTCCCACCAGTTCTCACTCGCAGCACGGCGCCCCCATTGCGTCCCCAAGGCTTTGAGGGCACCCCGCACGGCGACCCCAGTCCTTCTCAGTGCGCCTGCATCTGTAGCACCAGCAGCTGGGCCCCGGGATCGCTTCCTCCCTTGGACCGCCCCGCACGCCCAGGGACAGCCCTAACAGGTGCCCGATTGCCGGACCCTTAACTTCGCACTTTCCCAGTGGTCCAAGTTCTCTGACCTGCCCCTGTCAGCTCCATCGCGCCCTCAGGTCCAGATGCCAGCGCGGATCAGAGTTCGCTCTGCCTGCAACTCCACCCCAGACTTTCCTCCTGTGTCTCCAGCGCCCAGCGCGGCCACTTACCCAGGGCCAGGAGCCGTGGCAGGGAGCTGGCGCCGCTGCCCCAGGCGGTGCGGTCCATCAAACCGTGTTGCGGGGCCGGGCAGGCCCTAGACGAGCCGCCCGCCTCCTCCTGCGCCGCTTTTCCAGGCCACGGGCGTCCGAGGGGGTGCCTGGAAACAAATCCCGGAGCCAGTAGGAAACGAAACTACTCTTCAGGCTGGAACCCTGGCTACAGGGCAGACAAACACCCAGGGCGGCGGCCACCAGCTCCCCGAGTGTCGCTGGGAGGAGGGAGCCTCCTATTTATTCTGCTGCTTTGCACACACCCCACCAGCGAGGCGCAGGACGTCTTGGTGGTAGTCTCCAGGTTGTTCCCACCCAAATTAACCCACACCCACACCCACACTCCAGTTCATATTGGGGCTGCCCTCGGGCCAGCTCAGCCACTCCACCTGCTGGGTCGCACCTGACTGTTCCAGTCCCTCCACCTTGGGGAGTAAACAGGCAGGCAGCAGGAAAGAATTCACTGGAGGGGTGGCAGCTGTGCCCCACTGGGCCCGCAGGCAGCCCGGCGAGAAGCTTGCGCTAAACCCCAGGAACCCCTGAGACAGAATCAGAGACCCAAAAGTGCTCTGGAATTCTTACTTCCTTTATTTCAGCCAATTACTGGTCTCAGAGGGATCAGATCCAAGAAGCACTGTGGTTAACCGCAGGCATTTGACAATTTGCAAGCCTTTCATTTACATATCATTTGTTGGATAACTGGGAGTTTGGACTCACCAAGAGCTACTCCCTAGAAATTTAATTTTAATTTTATGTATCCATTTACTCGTTTATTCATTGTATTTTCAGTGATCTATTCAATTCAGTTATTGGATCTGTAAAAATAAGGAGAATGCTTTTTGCCTATTTCACCACACCTCCTCTTGTATGCAGAAGTGGAATCTGATCCATGAATTTTCTGGAAAAGAAAGGCATCCTGAGAGCTTTAAAAGACAGAAATCAGCATCCAGTGTTATCTTACGTGGTTAATATATTTACCTCCAAAATAACTAAAGGGTACAGCTGTTTTCAGTCTGTTATATATACTTCTTGCAAGATTATTGTGTGGACTCATGTACCCTCAGCAGAGAAGTTGTATTTCCTTGACATCCAAAAGGCCAAATAAACATTCATTTACAAATGAAACACAGTCAGACATTTGTCCCTTCCTCCTCATTGTTTAAATTAAACAAATTATGATGCATTTTTTTCACATCATTTTAGCGTTCCAAGCAACCCATATATCCAGAGGAATAAAAATCAGATGTTAATTTTCATATTTACATGGTAGTCCCCACACGACAGCTCATAAAGCTTTGATAGTGAGGGCCAGCATGGGGTTTAGAAAGCCCTAGGTTGTGGGATAGACTGTTACTGTACCCAGATGAAAAGAGGAGGAGCACAGGAAGCCCAGAATTTGGTACAATCTTCATCCCTCTTCCTTTCTGGTATTCCCTCCTTCTCTGAGGATCAGGGCCCTACGTTAAGGCATCTTCACTCTGAGATGACACCCTAACCAGCAACAATCCTGCTGTCCCCCCAACAGAACATTACTATTTGATTTTTTCCATTGATACTAATAAAAAATAAAGCACACCTAAGCAAAAAATACTAAATCTTTGTTCAGTATTGGGAAGTGCCACAACTTGGTGTAAGTATTCATCATTCATGCCATTCAAATGGTAATGAACTTTTTCAGGCCACTAGATTATGAAATAGTGTAATTTAATATACTCAATAGGCCAGATAAATTAATAACTTTCCCTAGGGGCTTTATTTACTATCAGAAATAAAATAAGTACCCTGGGGAACAGGCCTTCCAAATTTCCTGACACCAGAGGTTCAATCTCGTTAAGATCCAGCAACTTCCTTATGCCTCCCTCCCTCCTCCTCCTTCTTCTCTTCTTCCTCTTCCTTCTTCTCTTCTCCCTGACCCCCTTTCCTCATTTACTCGTGGGGGAAGGTAAATCTGGTATCCAACCACAAACTTTGGAAGAGAAGGTAAGAATTGACCTTCCTGGAGCCTCATTCTTGTGACAAGGCATGTCTCAGTGCTTTCCATTGTGAATTGAGCCGTTGCTGAGAGAAGAATGGGTCAGAGTTGCACTGGAGTCACAAGGCAGAACTAGCTAGTGTCCCCAACCTAGGGATGGCTTGAATGGTGTCTTGCCTGTTCCAGGTTTAGGCAGGTAAAACCAGCCCTCCCAAATTTGGTATGAAGCTTAAGTGAATTCCTTTGGAGGGCCTGTAAGCATCAATCTTCTCCTACACAGAGCAGATTGTAGCTGGGACACTCCCCTCCCACCACTCTGGACAGAACAATATAAGCCTGTGGTTATTTGTGGGACATGATACAAACAGGCACACATGTAAGGGGTAGGAAGGAAAATTTTGAACGTATCCATTCTAGGTCAGCCTGTGTTCTCCACATTGTCACTTTAAGGCATTTGGTAGTGTAGGAAGACATCCTCTTGGTAATTTACACTATTTAATTCAGTAAGAGTGGGTGCATGAAAAGAAATATGAATGATGAAGGACTTTTAAAATGTTTTTATGTAATGACAAACATTATACATTATAAATTATTAAAAATTAGTATTACAATGTGTGTACAAAACTTTGAAATGTTCTATTTGAAACTATTGATTTAGTGTCTAAGGAAATCCAGTGAAAAAAATCACTGGTCAAAAGCTACATTCAAGAGATTTGTTTTACAATCTAGTTTTTCTGGGGAAAAGGATTATTACTGTTTTTATCTTACCTATTTTATTATACCTTTCTTTTCAGTGTTTTATGGACCCAGTCTTTTATATGTGTGCCTCAATCTGATTTGCTTGCTCTTTCTTTTTAATTGGCAACTCAATGTAAGTTTAGTAAATCTCAGATGTATTTTTCTATAATATTATATCTACTAGTTTCAGCTCACAATTATGATATTTTCCTTTGACTATATTCATACATATTCCAAAAAGATAATTTCTGATTTAAACAAACACATCTGCGCTTTTGTGCCGGCCCTAGTTGTAGACTAAGTAGGAAAGCACCCAAGTGGTGTAACTTTGATGCTATAATGTGACAAGGTCCTAAACACCCCTACCTAACACACTGGCCACAGTGGCCTCATCCCCTCCTACATGGTTTTTGATTTCCATCAATGTAGACTGTCCTCTGGGTGGGACAACAGAGGTGGAATGTTATGTAAAATTGGTTTTGGAGTCTGTTCAAACTAGAGCTGTGTCACAAAGTGTCTGGATCACAAATTATTCACTTCTCTAAGCCTCAGTTTTATTACCTATAAAATGTGACAGGAATGATTTGCGCAGCTCTCATGAGTCACAATGCTATATGCCTCTAAGACAAAAATCCTGCATATTAGAAATGATTCAGTGTATTATAGTTGTTATAGTATTGTAACAAGGGAGGTTAGTTATAGTCTGTTGCCATGGAGACTACTTCCAGCCTAGAGAGGATGCTGGCCCAGGGTAACCAAGATGAAGGGACAATTGTGCATATATTTTTAAATAAAACCAATTGGTTTTTCTGATTAATTGGTTGTAAGTAAAAGAGAAAGAAGTTAAGATGACCCTAAAATTTTTGGCTCCCAATAACAAAAAGAATGTAGATACAATTTACTGACAGGAGGAAAAAGCTGATTTGAGGGGGATAATGAGGTGTTCTGTTTTGGAAGTGTTAAGTTGAAATGCCAGTTAGACATCCAAGTGGATTTATTGGTTGGACAGTTGGCACTAAGAAAAAAGATCTGGGATGAAACACAAATTGGGGAATTGTTACCCTAAAAGTGTTTCAAGCCAAGAAACACTGAGGGAGGGAGTGGAAGGAGGAGAAAAGATAACACAGCACTGAGACCCAACACACTGCAAAATTTAGAAGTTGGGGAGCTGAGAAAGAACCAGCAGAGGAGAATGAGCAAAGAGGGCATCACAGGCATAGGAATTCCATAGTGTGCACTCTGGAAAAACACAAAGGCATACAAGTTTTCTTCCTGTCCAGTGTTCTTTTCACAACCATGAATAATTTTAAATATATGCAAATACACTCACACTTCAACACTGGGTTCTTTTTTCCTTGAAAGACACAGAATGAAAGAGGGCAGCTCTAAGTGACAGCTCACGCTAATCAGGTCAGAAATGGTCGGCACAGCCCTCAGGTTAAAAGACAAGCTGATGGGGTCTGATTAGTGCCCTG
>VMDR010030715.1:0-12282 GCA_007922815.1 Macrotus californicus
TTATGTAACATTTTATATGGTTCCAAAGTGAAATTAACTATAAACAAGCTGTATTCTGAGAAGTATAACTTATCTGTGTCCCTTCTATCATTTTGCTTTCTTCCTATTATGAGTAAGCTTGTTTTTTTCAAGTTTTTGGCTTATTCTTTGATTTTTAATGTATAAACAAAAATGTACATACATTCTTGTCCTTACCCCACCTCTACCCACATTCTTAAATGCATGTGGGTCTTGAAGAATGATTGGAGTAGGCAACACAAAGGAATGAGGAAACCAATCTAGGAAGAGAGTATTTTAGAAAAACGAGGTCTCAGGAGAGAATGCTTTGACCTATCTGGAAAACAAGATGTAGTCTGGTGAGTGAATGTTAATGGGGGCGATGGCAGTGCTCGGTGATACGTTCACAGTTTGTGTGCAGCCTTGAATATCATACTAGGACGTTGGGGTCTTAACCTGAGGGTCGAGTACAGGGTGGCAGAGGTCAAGTGTCCCAAGAAATCAAGGTTTTGTTTTCTAAAGGGAGTAAGTTTGGGTTTTAGGAAGGCAACCATGGGGACGGGATGGATTATAAAGAGTCTCCACGTTGAGTAGCTCCTTTCGGTGACCAGTGTATCAGAGATCAAGGAGGCAGTGTGTATGTAGCAGGGAGAATGGAGCAGTGAGTCTGGATGAAGGAGTACTGTCCAGGAATTCAGAGGATGTGGGGCTTGAGGGAAAGGAAAGGAAAGGAAGGAGGGAAGGGAGGGAGGGAGGGAGAGGGAGAGAAAGAAAAAGACAGAAAGAGAGGAAGGAAGGAAGGAAGGAAGGAAGAGAAAGAAGGAAAGGAAGGAAAGAAAGAAAGGCGTTGCTGAGATTTTAGCTTAGACAAGGAAATGGATAGTGGACAGTGCTAAAATTAGTTCTCAGCTCTGCAAAATGTGAAACATTTTACTTGAAATGTATCCTACAAAGCATCAGATGTGCCAATGACTAGCAAAATGTCCAAACAGAAGGGAAATTGAGAGCTTGAAAAAGACACAAGCTGGAGAAACCTCTCCTGAAGGACTGCAATTTGAACCCTGTCAGGCTTCATATCTGTGTTTTCCAGGAGCCTCGGGCTCTCTCCTTCTGTGCCTTGTTTCTTATCAGGTTGAGGCCACTTTAAAAAAGTTTAAAGATATTTTCAGAAAACATTATTTATTAAGTATTGGTCAGTAAATTTATTGTATATTTTAAAGTCAAAAAGTCATTTACTTAAATCTCATTTTTTGGTCTAATACAAATATTTTTCAAATCAAAACTTTAAGTTTAGTAAAGGTTACAAACACATAATCCAAAGTACTTTCTACTGTCCATCTGTGCAGAAAGAATAAGATCACCCAAATTGAGCAGCTGTTAGGATGTATTCATTTCCTTATATTGTAGGTGAGCTTCCATATATGAAAAGCGTGAAGGGAAAAAGGTGTATGTTTTGTTGTGAAGCCATCATCCAGGTGAGAACTGAGAGTGAAGGTCTCAGTGAACGTAAACACCTAAAGTAAACGAAACATCATGGATACATGTTTTTGTCATGTAATTTGACTTATAAGTAGTTCTTATTTTTAAAGTAGAAATAAATTTTCCTCTAAAAGTTGTATTTTTATTTCTTAGAATTAACTTTTCTCATATTTGGGGAAAAATGTGTTCGTACCTAGCTTCTGAATGAAAGACACATCTGTCAGTCCCAGGTTGCTGGAATGTTTTACTTGCGCTGCTCTGTTATTGGGCTTCATGCCATGAAAACATTTTATGGGTGAACCTAATTTTACTCAAATCTTCTTTGTACTTGAATTCTGTGTTAGGTGCATGCCAGACTCATCTTGCATCCAATTATTCTGCATTAAAAGTCTGTGCCTTGAAATTCGAAGTGGTCTTTCAAATTTAACTCTCCTAGGACATAATTTAAGTCCCAACAATTAGTTTGGAAAGCTGTGAATGGGTTTTGGCTTTGATTTTTCAAAGACCTTCCTTTAGTCAATAACATTTAATTAGCAATTAGCATCCATCGTGTATATTGTATACTTTGGGATGATAGGACTAGTTACAAAGAAATATTGTAGAAGATCTCAGACTTCTGAGGTTAAAGCTGATAATACACTTACTAAATTATGAGCTACTTTATATTAAAATAATGATTCAGCAGTTACCGACTGCTTAACTACTAAGTATAGAACACCCAGTGAAAGCAAAGTATCCTTAATCATACAGTAAACTAACCAAGTATTGTTATTAACTTTGTAAATAACAATTATCTTCACCATCATTCTTGGGTAGACTGGAGAAATCAGAAAACCCATCTTAAAGGCCTCTGTAAACACTTTAGTATTCTTATTGGTTAGTATTCTGCCTTTATAGAAGTCTCAATAAAATCAGTTAAACACAAACTCTGAAAATTCAGCATGCTGTCGTGTTCAATTACCCGTTAAACAATATTATGCCCTGTATACAATCTTCTAGTTTTATTTTCTCACCGTAGTAAAAGCACTGGTCATGATTGCTGCTGCCGATGCTCTTTTGTCTGCACATACTGTTGCGACATAATGTGCTGTGCATTTGATACGGATATTACCGTATTGCCATACGGAGCTGCTATTATTTTAGGCACCAACTGATTCCATGATAGTGTCGGATTTCTTTAACATATGCTTATGTTTTTGTACAAATGACCCCAAGAAACATCTGCTAGTTTTGTGGTGGTATCTACTGTTTCTTTTTTAGAATTTGACCTGCCAGTCCCGTTTTTAATGTGAATATACAGTATTTCATTAGAGTAGGCTCACTTTCTGGTTTTCATGCTATTGATATTAATTGACCATTTGAGTCAGTCTAATGGCAGAACTCAGAAATTGAAGTGACCTGTGCACATTATTATAAAAATATTTTTTATGATTGTGACTTTAATTTTTTAGTCATTGATGCTTTAAAATAGAAAAGTGCTTTTTTAGTGGATCCTTTAGGATCCAAAATGTTAAGTCCAAAATTGCTTTCTAATGGTTCTGCATTTACTCTTTGAATTTTACAAACGTGTATAGTAGTAGTTGGTGGTATACTTTTGACATCTTCAATGGGTGTGTAAAGGCAGACAAAGGAAAAGGAGGTGAAGTTTCTCTGAAATCGTCAAATCTTGGCTCGAGGAGATGGGAAAACTTCTAGAGAATGTAGGCCATTGACTATGTTATAGGTGGGAATCCCTTTTACTCGCTTTGGATGACCTTGCCTAAGAAGCAGTGATCACAGATTTTCATTGTCTGGTATTTTCTTTTCTGCTTTCCTCTTTGTTTTCTCTAATTATTTTGAAAGAGACAAGTAGCTATTTGTTATTCAGAGGAAGCAATATGACTGTATATTTATGATTCTTCAACCTGAAACACCAACAAAATGAAAAAGAGAACTTCTTTGACTAGCAGTACTTGTCCATGTTTTCCAGCAGAAAATGTGTAAGTAGATTCTTTCCAGTTCCCTCTATTTTACTACAGGACATTATCATAAAATTTTTATTACCTATACAGGATACCAAATCTAAACCCAATAAAGTAAATACACATACAAGCTTAGTCACAGTATATACTTGTGTTGTTTTAAGATAATGGCTAGAACATCGTATTCTAGGTTCCCCTCATCTGCTTTGCAGGCATCAGCTGTTGGGCTCCTTCAGACTCTAAGTGTGTCATCATTTACATCTTTGTGCTCTTCACAGAAATTCAGTTGCTCTTGCTGCTCTTAGTCCCTCTCTGTCCCTTGGGAGACTTATGTCATTAGGACAACCTTCTGTCTCCCACTCGTCATCACTTGGCTGAAGCTGAGCCGAGGCCCTTGCCAGGTACTCAGGGTGCTGGATCTGCTGTGGTCCAGCCTTGGCCTGCCCGAGTGAGGTCTGTGTGCCTTCCACGCCAAAACTCAGTTCTGTGAGGGGTGACAGGATTACTGAAAAGCTTTATTTTTAGTAATAAAACCCAAGCAAGACTGTGTTGAATGCCTAAGTGGTTTTCTTTTAAGCCTGAATGTTAGGCCTGAAATAGGAGAGCCAAGGCCCTCTATGTCCCTTGAGGAAGAGGGATTTCCCTTAGCCTTCTGGGCCCAACACTCAATCATTTAAGTGGGCTGGTTACTGGACCCAAAGGGGAATGTAATTTCCCCCCAGTTGTGCTTTGGTTTCTCCCTCTGTGTATGATGATGAGTAGGACCAACTAGGGAAAGTCCCCAGTGACTTTTCTCACCTCCCCTGGAGCAGACCATCTACTTTCAGTCATAGCTTCCCACCCCGCCATTCCCCCTACCCTGTCTGTCCACGACCCTGGAGGAACCATAGGCGTGGGGAAGACATTCATAAAACAAAGATTTTGGGGTATTGGGTGTATCTGGAGTCACATTTGAAATATAAACTATTGAGCAGTTTTAATTTTAATACTACTTCCTGAACTTTTTGTTACTAGTTTTTAATGCAGGGAATTTTGTCTGTACTACCAGTGTGGGGTGAAGGTAGGGAACAGAACGGAATACACTTCCGCTAACTTTGCACGGTGCCTCGTATGATATGAACAGGTGGGCCCGTCATTGTTTACTTGATGCTCTTTTTAAGAAGTCCATTACGTCGCGAAGAATAACAAAACTAATTTGTTGAGATGTTCCTTAGGAAATCTTGCATGCGTGTTTCCTAGAGAAACAGGGTTTCTCCCTTAAAGGACAAGGCTTTGTCTTGTTTTTAGTAACACACTCTTTATAATTAAAACAAAATCCCAGTGTTAAGGGATTACTGTTTTAAATAATTGGATTTCTTTCCTTTGTTTTCCTGATCCCTATATATGAGAATAAATCTCATAGTATCTTAGGATAATGCACATTTCCAAATTAAATAGTTTTCATAACCACCGAATTTTAATAACACCTCTCAGGGTTTATGGATGATGGCATAGAAAACAATGTTAGGTCAGAAACTTATTTTAAATTTGGGAAAGGCAAAAATCAGAAACGAGTTAAGAACAATAGAAGCTGTGGAAACATTTTTTCAATGATGATGTATTGGTCTTTGCAAGAAATCATTCAAAAATATAAATTCATTATTTGCATAATTTTATTTAACCCTGCCCTCAAATACTAAATCTAGTACTATATATTTCCTATTTCAGATAAATGCTTTCCTAAAATGATATTTTTAATGTCTGAAGATAATTTAGCTTAAAAATGATTGGGGATAACATGATATAGGGAAAAAGCAAATAGAAATGTCCAGCATTATGGCCACTTCTAGGAAACATTTGCAGAATAAGCTCTGTTCCCCGTTCTTTCTATTCTCTCTTTTTGTCCCCACACTCCCAGCCCCAGCCCTTTTCTGAGACTTAAATCATGTGTGAGCTCCGGAGAGGATGCGTTTAGGGTGAGTGGTAAGAAATGGAAGTGTTTTGCTTGGGGCAGAGTTTTCTCCATATGGGACCTTCTTAAAATCCTGCCTTCAGCCCCTTGCTTCAGAATTTGAGCTCCCAGGGAGCAGCGTGAGCAGCAGGCAGGGGCAGTGAGTCCCGGAGGTAGATGAAGGGCTGTTTTTCTAGTCGTCACTTCTGGGCTTTTCAAACTGACCTATTTCTCCACTTAATCCTGGGTCCATCTTGACCTTAACTTTCTAGGAGTAGCTGTGCTAGGTCCTCCTGGGTTTGGAATTTCAATGAGGTACAGTTTCTAGTTCCAGGACAGACTTGTAAAGAACCAGTAGCATGGACATAGGAAGGACTTTTGAGAGATGCTTTGTTTGGTTCTTCAGGAAGACAACATGAGAAATATTGTAAATGGTCCTTTCAGATTTTACACAAGTTTCTCAGTTACCATAACTGTCTTCTCTGAGCCTGCATCCCTTGCTGTCTTGATTCATCCCTAAAATAATTGTGTCCATCCCATATAACTAGTATTGTAATTAATAATAAACTAAGTAATTGTTTAGTGTTGTTCTCCTTTTGGTGTTGAATAGTCTTCAGTGTTCGCATTGGGAAATATTGGATCATCAAAGGGGAAAAGGGAGAAATGATCAGTTTCTCTGCTGTATTTTGCTTGGTGTGGTGATAAGACAAAAGGTCACCCAGTATAGAAAATTCAGACATTCTAAAGAAATTAAAACTTACGACAAGTTAAGGAAGGGTGGTTCATTCGTCTGAAGACTGCCATAACAGAATACCACAGACTGGGTGGCTTAAACAACAGAAATGTATTTATTGTTCCACAGTTCTGGAGGCTGAGTCTCAGATCAAGGTGCTCTCAGAGCTGGTTTCTGGTGAGGTCACTCTTTCCGCTTGGCAGATGGCCAGTGTCTCCGTGGGTCCTCACAGGGCCTTTTGCTGTGCACACACTCAGAGATATCTCTGGTGTTTCTTCCTTTTATTGTAAGGACACTGGTCCTATCAGATTAGGACACCACCCTTGTCACCTAATTTAACCTTAATTATTCTTTAAAGGCCCTATCTTTGAATATAGTCACAATTCAGCCTAGGAATTCTGTCCATAACAGTTGGATTTGCTATAACACTCCTTTGGCTAAATTTTTTCCAAGACTGAAAGAGGGTTTTACCCCCTCTTTTCTAAATTTTTGTTAACAGTAAGGTGCGATTTTTTTGTTTGATTCTTTTTGATTTTTTTAAAAAGATTTTATTTTATTTTTAAACAGAAGGAAAAGGAGGGGGAAAGAGAGGGAGAGAAACATCAATGTGTGGTTGTCTCTTGCATGCTCCCCACTGGCGACCTGGCCCGCAACCCAGGCAAGTGCCCTGACTGGGAATCGAACCAGTGACCCTTTGGTTTGGAGGCTGGCCCTCAATCCACTGAGCCCCACCAGCCAGGACACTGATTTTTTGATGTCATGGTTAATATAGGGTTACTTACTTTTAAATTTTATATGACACTAAGAAATAAGAATTCCTCATTAAAATTGTTTGGGAAGGTGGGTTATTTTTCTACATTTTAAGTAAGTTTCCTCAACTCTAAATGTCTGTGAACTTGGGTAATCTAATGAGTCCAAATGCAACCCAAATAGCAATCATTTAGTTGTGTGGCAGCAGCAATAGCGGCTCTGAAAGAGGGTGACATACATTTTACTGTCACACTGTCATGAGTTTGCTTGTCTTTCCAAAGTATTCTGAAAGCACGATGAACTCATCACTTCAGGGTTTTTTCTTCTTCTTTTTTTTGGTCTATGATTACTAACGTTTGGTGAGAGATGACCATGTCTGATTACTTCTCCCATGTATTAAGGGATTATTTCAGGTTTTGGCACTAAAATCAGCGTTCACTTATCTTCGTATATTTCTGGTCTATCTTGCCAATAAATAATCATCTTGCATATTGGGATGTTCTTAGGCCTATCAGATGGTTGGGGCAACTTTAAATCTCATGGAGAGAAGTGATTTGGGTCACTATTACTCTGCTTTTTTCGAGTCTAACAATACTGACCTACATTTAAAAGTGTAACGCTGCCCTGTCTGTTGCATAGACCCACTGTGCTGCTACCAAAGGGCAGCACACAGAAAAGAGGTCACCGGTATTATTTTCTCTGATGTTCTTGACTATCGTTTGTCTTTTTTTTTTTTTCTTGGTTACATGGTTTGCTTCTGAAACATAACCGAAGTCGAAAATTCACTAAGATTCGTATATGAAATCATATTAAGGTAGTTCTCAGGATTATAAAGTAATGCTATTGAATGATATAATAACTTGAACTTTATCTGAATAAGGACTGAAATGTGTTAATTCTATATGGAAATAGAGGGGTGGGCAAAAATAGGTTTATAGTTGTTCCTATGGAACATAATACAATAATTAATAATGCAAGAATAAATTATGTGTTTCATGTACTCACAATTGTAAACCTACTCTTGCCCACCCTGTATTTAAATTAGAATTAGCTTTGACTTTTGACAAATACTGCTTTAAAAAAGAAATCTTCTGCGTATTAAGCTTTTAATACTTCAGCTGTTCTCCCTAAAGTCAATGTAGAAATGTGCTCTCACTTTGGTCTAGTAAGGCTCTGAACATCCAAAGCAACAGATGTCATACCCAGCCTAATTACATGTATCCTAGAAACACATCTTTATACAGTGGGATTGGTTCCTGGGAAAACAAAAATTTGGCAAACAAAGGGCATTAAATTGCTGATCTCAGCAGTAATTACCTGGGCTAGATTATAATAATCTTGTGTAGGTGGTAACTGCATTTATGTATTGGAAAAATAATGTAATTCTAAAATACATTAAAAGGAAAATGAATTTATGTAAACTTGATCACAGCTCTTCATTAAAAAACAGAAAAAGCCCTCAATTTTACTAGTTTGGAAAGTGACCTCAGTAATTTTTTGGAGAAGTTTTCCAGGATTCTAGATCCTAATATATTGAAACTGAAGCTTTAAATCATGTCTTTGTAGGTTACTGTGTTTGTTTGTTTTTATTATCCCCACTGAAAATTGAGCATTTTAAACAAATGCACTGATCCTTGATCTTTAGCATTCAAGTTAGTCTTTGAAACAAATTGGCGTTGTGAGGACCATGCTTACTTGTATTAACATCCCTACTAAAGCAATGGGTTTGGTAATTTTGATCTCTTCTTCCAAGGGCATCTTAAATAAACCACCTCCCCGCCTTCTTCAATAGATAAAACAATGCAGAGTTACTTGGTCCATGCCATGGAAGGTCTGGAATTATCCGGCGGTTAGTTTGAGAACCACTGCATAAACCGTTTTTTAAAGGTAGACACGAGTTGTGAAGGTTTTTATGAAAATTTCTGAAGTTGATGGCGGTAGTTTTTGGAGTCTCAAGCTTTTTGAATAAGAGATTCTGTAGTCACGGTCTAAATAGCCAGCTAGCACCAAGATCATCTAAATATAGTGTTGTTTACATTTTTTTCCACACACAAAAAAGATTTTTAATGCAAAAGAAAACTTCAGAATAAGATACTATACTTTAAAAATATTCTGAAGTAATTGTGCTACGTGTTTTTATTTTGTGTATCTTAGATGATTGGCATGCATTGTTTTGTTGTTTTTGATGATCTTACAGACATGCCATTGCCTAGTCTCAAATTCTTAGCAACTCCCTCACTTGGAACCTGTTGCTGTGGCATAGTGTTCAGATCTGTTGAGAAGCTGAAATGATGAATGAGGAAATGGTGTCTTTCACGGCTGCTGTGCTCTCACAGTGTCTCGTGTTTCAGACGCAGGGCAGCGATGTGCGCGGTGTTCCCTCCCCGTCACACAGTGTGCGACGCTTTTCCTTCTCAGCACAGTTTCAACTTCCATAACAAAATCCAGGATCCATAGAGAAAGCACCACAAGATGCAGCCAGATGGTTGTGATCAAATTTCTGTTCCACACGACAGAATCATCATTGTTTGTCAGAAACACGGTCATCCCCTCCTGGGTGGACTTGGTGAAGAACTTTGCATTGTAAGTGGGACACATAAACCCTTTCAGGATAAGTACAAACTGGACTTGATGCATTTCCCACAGTACTGGAAAAACCTTTGTGTGTAACTGGGATCAATGAGGGTAGCACATGAGTCAACATCTGGTAATTTTTTCCACTTACTATCATTTCTAATTTCTTTTCTATACTCTCTCATTTTCTATTTTTATCTTCCTACCCTACTCCATCAATTTCTTAGTAGACCCTTTGTGCCAGGGGAGGTTTAGTAGTCTGCTTTGGAAAAGGCACTTAGGATGCCCCTTACTAATGGGAGCTACCTTTATAAATTTGAACCAAGGCCAGAGCATTTTGTATTCTAAATGCAAGGTAGAAGAAAACTCAAATTATTCCTATTTCCATTCTGTCACAAATACTGTCTTGCTTGGTTTATCTGATTGAGGTACTGGTGTGGTGACTGCAAATGGTCTGTTGAATTAGTTCAGATAATATAACAATAATAGTAATAATAATAATAATAATAATAATAATGGTATCTTGTATGTGCCAGAAACCACCACACATCTTACATATGAACTCACTGAATCTTCACAACAGTCTGTGGAGGTAGGTGCATTACCATCCCATTTTCTAGACGAGAACACTGAAGAGGAAGACTAAGTAACTTCTTCATGGTCACACACATAGGAAGAGGCAGAGCCTGGATTCCAACCCCTTCCTAAGAGGCCATGTTTTTTAATCACTAATATCCATTGCTTCTCTTTGGTATCCTTCTCTTAATAGAAACTGAAATGCTGCTTTTAATTTGAGGTTTCAGGAAGACAGCAAAACATAATTTGAAATGTGAGCCCATGCTATGGAATGTACCATATTCTCCCAAAGCCTAATTGTAAAGCATATAATAATACAATTGTAATTTCGGGGTGGTTCTTTAATCCCTCTAGCCTGTAGAACAGAGGGAAAGAGTATGAGCTTTAAAGTCCAGTCAAAATAAAAAGCTTCTTCATGGCTAAAGAAAACATCAGCAAAGTGAAAAGGGAACCAACCATATGGGAAAATATATTTGCCAATGGTACCTCAGACAGGGATCTGATCTGAGACCAGGGGTCAAAATATATAACGAATTCTTACAACTCCACTCCAGGAAGACAAACAGTTCAATTAAAAAAATGGGCTAAGGACCTGAACAGACACTTCTCCAGGGAAGACATACAGAGGGCCCAGAGACATATGAAAGGATGCTCAGCATCACTAGCCATCAGAGAGATGCAAATTAAAACCACAGTGAGATACCACTTCACACCTGTCAGAATGGCCATGATAAACAAATCAACAAACAACAAATGCTGGTGAGGTTGTGGAGAAAAGGGAACCCTAGTGCACTGTTGGTGGGAATGCAGACTGGTGCAGCCACTGTGGAAAACAGTATGGAATTTCCTCAAAAAATTAAAAATGGAACTGCCTTTTGACCTGGCAATTCCACTGCTGAGATTATACACTAAGAGCCCTGAAACACCAATCCAAAAGAACCTATGCACCCCAATGTTCATAGCAGCACCATTTACAATAGCCAAGTGCTGGAAGCAACCTAGGTGCCCATCAGTCCATGAGTGGATCAAAAAACTATGGTACATTTACACAATGGAATATTATGCAGCAGAAAGAAAGAAGGAGATCCTACCCTTCTTGACGGCATGGATGGAACTGGAGAGCATTATGCTAAGTGAAATAAGCCAGGCTGTGAAAGACAAATACCATGTGATCTCACCTATAAGTGGAACCTAATTAATAAAACAAACAAGCAAGCAAAATATAACCAGAGACATGGAAATAAAGAACAAACTGACAGTAACCAGAGGGGATGGGAGGGAGGGGTTAGAGGGCAAACAAGGGGAAGTGTAATCAAGGAACATGGATAAAGGACCCGTGGACAAACCAAAGGGGGTAGGAGGGGCAGAGGAGAGTGGTGGGAAAATGGAGACAATTGTAGTCAAACAACATTAAATAAATAAATAAATAAATGAAGTCCAGTCTTCGATTGCAATTAAGTTTCTGACACATAACGTTTGTAGTTGATAAGCCCCCTCTCCTTTCTGAGGACTTGTTTGGTCTTCTCTAAAATCAAGAGACAGGGTACCTAAATCCTTCATTCTCGCCATAACCTGAAGATACTTTATGATTAAGTAGGTGGTATCTGGTTTAGTGTCTAGCTCCACAGACACTTGGTCATCATCCCCATTCCATGCCATTTACCGTGAACACTGGCTGCTTCCTTGCCAGGTGGGCAGCACAGCAATGGAGAGAGTGAGTGAGTAAGGCAATTTGGCAAGTATGTGAAGTTTTATTACTTAGAATTAATTTTATTCCTAGTGAGTACTTGAGAAACAGCTGAGCTTCTGAATACGATATTTACTCTCTAGTCAGTTATTATTCTTAGCTGCTTAATGAAAGGTGTTAATGAAAGAAGGAAACAGTTGTTACAGAGAACTAATTTCAGGTAATGTTAAAACCACAGGTTTGAAATGTGTTTTTTCTGATTATATATAAATTGTCCTGAATGTAGAAAGGTGGCTAAGATAGAAGAATACGTAAAATAACATGTACATAGAATTGTGTTTCTCAGAGGGGAATCAATTCTAATTTGTGGGACTATTTTTAAAAAGAGGACTACAGAGCACAGGAATGCAGCTGAGTCCATGCTGGGAAGCTAGTGCTCTGGGTGAAAAACTAGTATGATGGATAGATGGACAGATTGGACGATTGTTTCTTAAAACTCTCCAGGGGGTCCCAGCATCCTTTTCTAAAGCAGTATTTTGGAAATGAGAATCTGGTGAAGTACCAAATGATGGTTAGTAACCCAAGTGTGCTTCCA
>VMDR010030716.1:0-12283 GCA_007922815.1 Macrotus californicus
CTATGAATTGCCTGTCAGTAACTTTTGTTCATTCTCTATTGGACTGCTTTTTGCAATTTAATTTATAAAATTTCTCTGGAAACTGTAGCAATTAATACCTCATCTGACACCCAAGTAAGGTCAAATTTAATATCTCTAAATTTAGCTGATAGAATCTATGCCACATACTCTTTAACAATTATGACACCAATTTTTTTTCTTCTATTACATGAGGTTTGAAGTTTAATGACAATTATGTCCACTTCTCCTAGAGTATATAGGTACGTAGATGTTCATATTTGTTTTCTATGTTTTGTATTTTCTTTAAAAACATATATGGCTCTTGTTTTTTAATAGTAAATATGGAGATAAGTATGATGGAAAATACAGTTCTAATCTAAATTGTTCTCATAAGCCTCTGAAAAAGCAACATTGAGCTAAGCCATAAAATTGGTAAGGGAATGAACCGGCATACATAGCTGGAGGAAGAGAACTCTTATGAGAGAAAACAGGTGATGAATGGCCATGAGGGAAGAAACTACTCAAAGTGTCCTGGTGTAGCTTAAACAATGAATATGAGACGAGATCCAGAAGGTAATAAAGGAAAAGAAAGCTAGATCTTCTAAGATTTTCTGTGTCATATTGGATACATTGGCTTTTACCTTGAGCAAAAAGGTGATAGTTATGAGAGGAATGCTGTGATCAGTTCTATGTCAAAATTAGACAGTGAAGCAATGACTCCAACTAGATGAATGCTTGGATCAGCTCTGAGTACCCAGCTCTGAGGACCCAGGAGAGAGATGATTATAGTTTGGACAAGGGTGGTAGCAGCCTAAGTGATAAAACATGATTGGAATCTAAATATGAACCAACAGAATACGATAGAATGAAGGCTGAGAGAGAAAGGAAAACATTGATGATAATTCCATATGCTTTTGTCCCAAGTGACTGTCCTAAGTTGACTTTAACTAAGAGTGTGAACATGTGGAAACCTGAGGGATGGATCGATTTTTGGTTCGGTTTTAGAGGATAGGTGTTAGAAGATCTGTGCTGGATATGATATTTCTTACAGACACCTGAGTGGAGATACTGAATAAAAAATAAGTTGGACTAAAGATTTTGAGACTCAGGGGAGGTCAAGCTGAAGAAAAAATAAGAAATTAGCATGTCATTGGTATTTAAAGTCATTTAACAAAATGAGAGTCTCTATCATATGTAGATAAGAAATACGAAAAGAAAGGACTCAAAAGTGTAAACTACTCAAAAATGTAGAATCATGGATAAGAGAAAGAATCAACTATGGGAACTAAAGACTTACTTTTAAAGTAGAGGAAAAACCAGGGGCTCTGGGTCCTCAAAGCCAAAAAAGCATTGTTTAGGTGTGGTAAATGAACAACAATGTTAGAAACTGATGATAGGTCAAGGAATGGATAATTAATAAGTATAAGTCATTGAGAAGACTAAATTTGGCAATACATTTGGGGAAACCTTAATTAAGAGAACTTAGGTTAGAGTAAGAGGAGGCCTCTGGCACAGAAAATAAAATACAGCCATCTCCTTCAAACAATTTAACAATAAAGAAAAACAGAGATTGATCAATAGATTTATTTTTGTTTACCATACATATTTGCTCCTATTTTTTAAAGTTTTCTATTTTTATTAAAAAGGCATGAATTTATTTCATCCTCTTTTTTATGACTTGCAAAATTTACATGAGACTGTAGTTCTTTGCGTGTAAAGTCAACAATGAATCCACCTAGCCCTGGAGACTTAGCCGAGACCTCGAATGATATTTGCAAACTTAACAGGGGTAATAGGCTTATTCAGCTTTCAATTTTGGATGTTTATATTTTGCTAGGAAATAATCCATGTTGCCTTAGAGTTGCCTGACGTGTTCCCATAAGGTACTGTCATTGACTTTAATGTCTATGACTTTCTTTATGTGTTTTCCTGCATTGTTTGGCCTTGCATTTGAAGTTTCTTTCTCTTTATCTGCAGTTAATGAATATTCTAAATAAGAAGATTTATCGTAGTTTGTCACAAATATAAAACAAATATCTTGCAAAACTATAAGCACCAGAATGACTGTGGAATAATGTCGGCTTACTGTGCAGGATGCGGTTTCAGAATTTCTTGGACTCCTACTCTCTGTTCTTGTCCTGCCTCTAAATGTTGAATGCCACAACACATAAATTAGATTTAAATGTTATTTCTTCTGCCTTTAAAATATTTTATATACCATTCTGTAGAGGTTGCAAAGACTCCTGCATCATTTTGTAAACGGTAATTTGATTTTATGCTCTATCTAACCTTTTTTAATACTATTATAATACTTTTTAAGAGGTTTTACTAGGCTTTCATAGATGACTTAAAATTACTTTGGCCCCAGAGACCTATTTTCCTAAGAAATTATTTTGGGGTCAATATTTACATACTTTATATTCAGTTTTCTTTAACCTATATGAGGTTTTGGGAATAGAGCCTCCAAATTAAATTATCTTTCAGGCCTGCATAAAGATTTCAGGTCAAAAGTATTTAAATTCTGTGGACATTAATTTATTTTATTAAGCTTTGGAGAGACAAATGTAGACATACCTGTACCTGTGTCTTCTGATTGTTTGCTCATAGTATCTTGGTGCTTCAAGCACAAAAACTTCTCATTCCATTCTTTGAGGAAATGTTTCAGGCTGGCCCCATCAACCATCGATCATTTCTCCTAGTTAAACTGTTGCTCTATAAGCACAACTACCTTGAGTGATAGTAATGTCAGTTGGCTTAAGACTGCTATCTGCCCTCGACCCTACCCACCTTGGAACAGCAATTAAAAAAAAAAAAAGACTGCTATCTAGACTGAGATTCTGAACCACAGTGTTAGTTAGAAGTGGGATGAGTCTTATATACAGCCCTCTGCACTGGGATGCCCTATACTGGGATGAGAATATATACAGCCCTCTTCTAAAAGTTTCTCTCCAACTTAACTCTTTTGCTGTCTCTGGCTTGTCACTGTTGCTGTTCAGAAGGAACATATGCTTCTGCCATAGACAATGGTTTGCTAGTTTTTTTCATCTGGAAATGCATTTCTTGATCAGTTGAGTGGAAAAAAGCAAACATGATTTATGATATATAAAAACTTGACAGGAGATAAGAGCCAATTATAATCACTTGGCAGTGAGCACTTTATTATAATAAAAGACTGGCTATTTTGAAATGATTAAATTTATTAGTTAGTAGAGTGCTTAAATATAATCCCATTTGAGTTTTAATAAAAACACTTGTCCCAGCTCTTCTATTTACATCCTTCAAAACACAATTACAAAAGATAGCAAAAAAATCAGTATTGATTGGGCATTTTCTTAATACTCAGCATCCAGGAAATGCCTTACTGTTCATAATTTACATCAGTATACTCTTCTAGCCAATGGGAAAAACGTGATCCTTACTGTGACAGGTCATCTCAAATAATTTAAAATAAGGTATCTAGGAATAAATTTAACCAAAGAGGTAAAATACCCATACTTGGAAAATTATAAGATATGGAAGAAAGACATTGAGGAAGATACAAATAAGTGGAAGCCTAATCTTGCTCATGGACAGAAAGAATTAACATCAATAAAATGTCCATACTACCCAAAGCAATCTATGGAGTCCACATAATTCCTACCAAAATACCAATGGCATACTTCATAAAACTAGAACAAATATTCCAAAAATGTACATGGAAGCACAAAAGAACATGAATAACAACAGCAATGTTGAGAAAGAACAAAGTTGGAGGTATCACACTACCCTATGTCTAACCATACTCCAAGGCCATTGAAGTAAAAACACAGTACATATAAATAACCATATAGATGAACACAAGGCATAAAAATAGACATATAGATCAATGGAACAAAAGAGACAGCCCAGAAATAAACCCACGGCTTTATGGTCAATTAATATTTCACAATGGAGGCAAGAACATACAATGAGATAAAGACCATCTAGTCAATAAATGGTGTTGGGATAATTGGACAGATACATGCAGAAAATGAAACTAGACTATCTTCTTACATGTACAAAGGAATAAACTCAAAATGGATTAAACACTTAAATGTTAGACTCGAAACCGTAAAAATTCTAAAAGAAAACATAAGCGGTAAAATCTTGGATATTTCTTGAAGCAGTATTATTCTGCTATGTCTCCTTGGAAGAGAGAAACAAAAATAAATAAACAAAAGAGACTATATCAAACTAAAAATTTTTTGCACAGCAAAGGAAACCATCAACGAAATGAAAGGACAACCCACTGAATGGGAGAACACATTCACCAAGACACATCTGATAAGGGTATAATCAAATTTTAATAACCAAAATTTAGGAAAAATTCATACAACTCAACACCAAAAAAAGAATAATCCAACTAAAAATGGGCAAAGCACCAAAATATAAAGACTTCTCCAAAGAGAGCAAGCAGATGGTCAATAGACATATGAAAAAATGCTCAATGTTATAAATCAACAGAGAGATGCAAATTAAAACTACAATGAGATATCAACTCATACCTGCCAGAATGGGTATCATCAATAAATCCACAAATGACAAGTGTTGGCAAGGATGTGGAGAAAAGGGAGAAAAGTGCACTGTTAGTTGGAATGCAGCTTGGCACAGCCACTGTGGAAAACAGTATGGAGTTTCCTCAAAAAACTAAAAATGGAACTGCCTTATTACCCAGCGATTTCATTTCTGGGAATAGATCCAAAGAAACCCAAAACACTGATTGGAAAAAAATATGTGCACCCCTATGATCATTGCAGCACTGTATACAAAAGCCAATATTTGAAAGTAGCCCAGTGCCCATCAGTAGCTGAGTGGATAAAACAGCTATGGTACATTTACACAATGGAATACTAATCAGCTCTAAAAAAGAAGGAAATCTTACATTTTGTGACATTATGGATGGACCTGGAGAGTATTATACTAAATAAACCAGTCAGAGAGAGACAAATATAAAATTATTTTATTTTTATGTGGAATCTAATGAACAAAATGTACAAAATAGAAACAGACTCATAGATACAGAGAACATACTGAGAACAGCTGGAAAAATGAGGTGTGGTAGAGCTGGATAAAAAAGTTGAAGGAATTAAGCAAAACAACTCATGGAAGAAGGTAAAGGGGAGATAATGGTGACAGAAGAAGACACAGTATAATGTATTATAGAATTGTGACTTGGAACCTATATAATTTTATTAACCAATAAAATGAGAGTAAATAAATAAATAAATAATTCAGGTATGCTCATTCTTCAGTTGGTATCAAGATATAAATTTAAAATTGCACTTAACTAAGACCATCATTAAGGGCTAGGAGAACCTGGTTACTGGCTAAATTTTCCTTAATATCTGTTTACTTGCTGATACTGATGTTCAGTGTCAAAAGCATACTGGAATGCTTCTCTGTCCCCCAGCAAAACAATGTTAATTAACAAAACCTTTGCTCAATATCATATTATTTGTATTGCTAAAGATCATTTATATTTAATCATTTTTACATTATATTTTATTGAGTATGCTATTACAGTTGTCCCAAATTTTCCCCCTTATTCCCCCTCCACCCAGCAACCCCCACTCCTTCAGGCAACTCCCACACCATTCATTGTTCATGTCCATGGGTCATGTATATAAGTTCTTTGGCTACTCCATTTTCTATATTATACTTTACATCCCCACAGTTATTCTGTAACTACCTATTTGTACTTCCTAGTCCCTTCACCTCTTCACCTATTCCCCCACACGCCCCTCCTATCTGGCGACCATCAAAATGCTCTCCGTATCCATGATTCCATCCCTGTTCTTTTTGTTTCCTTAGTTTGCTTTTTTAGAGTTAGTTGTTGATAGATACATGTTTACTGCTATTTTATTTTTCATACTTTTGATCTTATTTTCTTAAATAAATCCCTTTAACATTTCATATAATAATGGTTTGGTGATGATAAACTCCCTTAGTTTTTTCTTGTCTGGGAAGCTCTTTATCTGCCACTTGATTCTAAATGGTATCTTCACTGGGTAGAGCAATCTTGGCTGTAGGTCCCTGCTTTTCATGACTTTGAATATTTCTTGCCAATCCCTTCTAGTCTGCAAAGTTTCTTTTGAGAAATCAGCTGACAGTCTTATGGAAATTCCCCTGTAGGTAACTAATTTCTTTCCTCTTGCCACTTTTAAGATTCTTTCTTTATGTTTAACCTTTGGCATTTTAATTGTGATGTGTCTTGCAGTGGGCCTTTTACATCCATTTTGTTTGGAACTCTCTGTGCTTCCTGGGCTTGCTTGTCTATTTCCTTCACCAAATTAGGGAAGTTTTCTTTCTTTACTTTTTCAAATAGATTTCCAATTTCTTGCTCTTTCTCTTCTCCTTCTGGCATCCCTATAGTGCAAATGTTGAAACTCTTGAAGTTATCCCAGAAGCTGCTAACACCATGTGCATTTTTTTGGATTTTTTTTTCTTGTTTTGATTGAATGTTTTTTTCTTTCTTATGTTCCAAATCATTAAATCATTAGTTTCATTCTCTGCTTTATCTTTCTACTGTTGTTTCCCTGTGAATTGTTCTTTATTTCAGTTAATGTTTTCTTCATTTCTTACTGGATCTTTTTTATGTGGCTGAGGTCCTCACTAAGTTCCTTGAGCATCCTTATAACCAGTGCTTTAAACTCTGCATCTGATAAATTGTTTATCTCATTTTGTTTAGTTCTTTTTCTGGAGTTATGAGCTGTTCTTTTAGTTGGGCCATGTTTCTTTGTCTCCTCATTTTGGCAGCCTCCTTGCACTAGTACTTCTTTGTACTAGGTAGAGCTACTAAGACTCCTTGTTTTGGTAGCATGGAGGTGTCCTATAGTGTCCAGTAGGACAGCCTCCCCTATCACCCAAGCTGGGTACTCAAAGTATACACTCTATGTGGGCTGTGTAGACCCTCCTCTTGTAGTTGAGCCTTGATTGCTGTTGGCAGACCTATACGAGGAATTTATCCAAACCTGTCTGCTGCAAGTATTGGTTGTGACCACTGACCACCAACCTCTGCCCTCTGTGGAGGATCAGCTGTGCGAGAGCAGGATGGTGGTGCTCCGATGTGGTCTGTAGCTGTCCACTGGGTGTGCAAGCCATGGAGGTTCCTGTTTGGTGCAGGCCAAGGTCAGCCACAACCTGTGTTTTGCCTGGGGACATCTTTCCTAAGCAATAAAGCAATCTGAGATGGCTGCATCTTGTGCTGGCCTTGGAGGTTCCCAAGCCAAACCAAGCTGTGAATCTTGGCTGGCTGCTGTTAGTGTCAGGCCTGGGGTGACTTTGTGAGAGACACAGGGGTGGTGGCTCACTGAGGCTGGCTGTTGCTTGTTTGACAGGATTTAGGATGTTCTGAAACATAAAACAAGACCAGGCATTTATATGGAAAAGTCATGGTTAACAGCTGGGGTGAGCCTGTAAGTTGAGTGGGATGGAGTCCCCAGGGATCTCCATGATAGGTCACACAGTGTTAGACAGTTGGATAGAATTTCAAATATGACACTGCCTGCTCTGTGGCTCTGTGCAGAAAAGGAATAATGACCTCAGCACGTATTTCTTTCTGGGAGAAAGCTGTCCCCCAGCTCCCACCTTCACGCCAGTTCCTCATTGGATGCTACTGGTGCCTTTCAAACTGCTACCCTGGTGCTGGAGCTCAGAGGGAGTAGGTCTGAGTAAGTCCATGTGTGGGTTCTTTAAGAGGAACTGCTTAAGGCTCCAGTAGTTTTTTTTCACCAAGTCAATCCCTGTTGGTTTTTATAGTCAGAATTTATGGGGAGTTATCTTCCTGGCACTGGAACACTGAGCTGGGTGTGGGGCTAGGACTCCTCACTCCTGAGACATCCCTCCCGAGTTGTTATCTACCACACACAGATATGGGACCAGCCAATTCTGCATCTCCACCCTTCTTACCAGTCTGGATGGATGTTGTTTCTTCAATTCAGTAGTTGTGAGAATTCCATTCAATTTGATTTCTGATGGTTTTGAGTGATGGTTGTTCTGTATTTCAGTTGTAATTTTGATGTGCTGTGTGAGGAGGTGAGCTGTGTTTACCTATGCTGCCACCTTGACCAGAAGTCTCCATTTAATCTTGCTATGTGAAAATAATTTGCTAAAATCAAGCCTTATGTAAGAAAATATTTCAAGTATTTTATACTGATTGTTATAGTTTATATTTACTGTTTCTTTGATAATGTTAAAAAGAAGAGATTTTTAAAATTTATTCTGATACACAACACTGATTTTTCATCTTTTCCTTAAATATGAAGCACTACCCTTACAATGTATAATTTGAAGAAAGATAAATTTGGGACCTCAAATTTCTACAATCAAGTATCTAGTACTAAAAGTTATTAGGTAACTGTGATATCTAAAAGTATCTTTTGTGACCAATATTGTTTATTTTATTTTAACTCATTTAATTCTATTTTAGTGTCTTTAGGGTATGCTGTGACCACTTTACCTTTGGCTACACTTCCTTTCTTCCTTACTACATAACAGAGGGTGGACTAATATGTAAAATAATGGGTTCTTAGGAGTGTGTGGTTTTTCATCTCCTAGTCTAGAATTCCCTATTCAGTAATTCCAATTCCAGGAAATGGAATTTGTAATAAGCACCGAAACTCCCTCCATTTTTAACTGAATCAAACAGAGGTGGTCTGAAAACCATATATATACATATATAGTTTTTAAAGAGAACATTAAATGTAGAAATGAACCAGGTATATTTGATGCATGTGAGTTTAATATATATTAACCTCTGACTCTGTGATCATCATCCAAAACTCTACTAAGACATTAGACCACCCTGGCCAAGTGGCTCAGCTGGTTGGAGCATCATCCTGTACACCAAGAGTTTGTGGACTGCAACCCTGGTCAGGGCACACGACTAGGGCTGGGTTCAATCCCTGGTGGGATTACGGGAGGCAACTGATCAATGTTTCTCTCTCACATGGCTGTTTCTCCTTCTCTCCCTTCCTCTCTCTCTAAAGTCAGTAAATATCCTTGTGTGAGGATCTAAAACGATTGGATCAGTGCGATTGCAAATACAGCGGTTTCCTATCTCTACTTTTTTGTTGTTGTTTAATTAGAAAGACAGGCTCTGTGCTCATTGTATTTAAAAAAGCTCACCCAAAACAAAACCTCACAAACTCTCATAATACTTTATAGTAATCTCTTCATACTTAAACACTGGAGTCTTTGGTATGTGACAAGTATTAGTTTGTGTTCTAGATATAAAACAAATGAGTGAATTACTTTTTAGCCAACCAGGAGCATGTTAAGCAAAATTATATAGGTAGTGAATTTGTATTTGGTACTTTACAGCTTTTGTTTGTCAATCTCTATACCACTTTAACACCTACTATAACTTCTTTTTTAAAAACCTCTTGAGAGTATTTCATTAAGTATTCTTGGAATGATCAAAGAGGACCCTCCAAATACACACACAGCCTCCTACCAGGCTTGGTCCAAATACCTCTTCATTCTATGCCTTACTGCCTTTTTTATTATTGGGCTGGCCAAAAATTTTGTTTGGCTTTTTCCATAAAATGGCTCTAGTCGTGCTTAGTTGTCCTTAAGTTCATTGAAAATAATTTTGTTAGATTGTATTGTGACAGCTGTCATATCAGCATGCATTAAAAAAAAACTTATCAAAATCATGCATTTTTGTGTAGACATTTAAATGTTGAAGATGGAAGAAACTATGTAACATTTTCAGCATATTACGCTTTGTTATTTCAAGAAAAGTAAAAAAAAAACACTGAACTGCAAAAAAAGATCTGTGCTGTGTACAGAGAAAGTGCTGCAACTGATCGAATGCGTGTAAAGTGGTTTGCAAAGTTTTGTGCTGGAGATTTCTCACCGGATGATGCTCCAAGGTTGGGTAGAGACCAGTGGTGGTTGACAGTGATCAAATCAAGATATTAAAATAATTGATATTATACCATGCAGAAGATAGCCAACATACTCAAAATATCCAAATCCATACAGTTATTGGTGAAGATGAAAAATATGTCTTTTATTTTACAGAAAAAAACTAAACAGATTTTGGCCAACTCAGTATATATTTTTTTCTGTATTCATGGCTTTTCACAAAGATTTATCTACAAGATTTCTATTGCAGCATAATAAAATAACAAAGTAAGTAATAAAACAAGTAAATAAGTTAAATTCTATATTTCCAACATGGGATTACTTGCTTAAATTGGGGATCATTTTGTATGTTGAAGAATATTATAAAATTTCTTCCTAAAATGTTTAGTACAGCAGTCCCCAACCTGTTTGGCACTAGGGACCATTTTCTTCAAAGACAATTTTTCCACAGGCTGGTGGGAGGGAGGCAGGGATGGTTTCAGGATGATTCAAACCCATTACATTTATTGTGCACTTTATTTCTATTATTATTAGATTATAATACATAATATAATAATTATACAAGTCAACACATGCAAGGATTAGCTGTCACCTTGCCAAATCTGTGGCTGAGACAGGTGAGCAGAGTGGGAAGGAGACACGGATGGAAGTGGTAAATGAAATAACAGGTGGGCCACATGCAGACTAAAATAAGTGTTAGTTTCTGACTTAAAGCCTGCCGCCAGATGCAGCTTTACAATTGAAGTAAATCAACTCACCACTATAAGGCCTGCCACCTAATGCAGCTTAATTGTCACTTGCTACTCACTGATAGGGTTTTGATGTGAGTCTGTAAGCAATTGATAATGGTAATCTGTATTTGCAGCCCCTCTCCAGTGCTAGCGTCACTGCCTCAGCTCCACCTCAGACCATCAGGCATGAGATTCTCACAAAGAACAGGCAACCTAGATCCCTTGCATACGCAGTTCACAGTAGTGTTCATGCTCCTATGAGGGTCTTATGCTACCACTGACCTGGCAGGAGGCAAAGCCCAGGTGGTAATGAAAGCAATGGGGAGCCGCTGTAAGTACAGGTAAAGCTTCACTAGACCACTGCTCACCTCTTACTGTATGGCCTGGGGCTGGGACCCCTGGTTTAGTGAATAAAAAATTACAATATTGAAAAATATTACTGAGCCCTGGCCTCATGGATCAGTTGGTTGGACCCTCATTCAGTGAACCAAAGGGCTGATGGTTCAGTTCCCAGTCAGGACACGTGCCTAGGTTGTAGGTCCAATCCCAGGTTAGGGGGAGTAAGGGAGGCCATAGATCAATATTTCTCTCTCACCTCAATGTCTCCCTCTCTCTCTCCTTCCCTTCCTATCTCTCTAAACATCAATGGGTGATTGATTTTGGGTGTTCTTGGGTGAGGATAAAAATTATTAATGAGCTAAAAGGCATTTATAAGCAGTGACATTTGATTCTCATTGTGCATATATTTGTGAAACTGGTAATTTGTGGTCTCAGTTCCTTCAGATCAAATGCCTTATCTTGAATGTTATATGTTACTAATCCAAGATTCATTATTCAAGAATCTCTTGATCATATTAAAGAATTTGAGATGATATCTTCTTCTTCTTCTTTTTTTTTTTTTATCTTCACCAGAGGACCTTTTTATCCCCAATGCTTTTAAAGAGAGAGAAAGGGAGAGAAACATCAATGTGAGGAAAAGAAGCATCAATTGGTTGCCTCCTCTGTGCATTCAGACTGGGAATTTTTGCCTTCCATACACACCCAGACTGGGGATCATAGGCTCCTGGACTGGGGGTTACACATACCTGCACATGGAAAGGGAACAAACCCGCAACCTAGGCACGTGCCTGAATGGGAATTGAACCTGTGACTACGGAATTATGGGAGGATGCTCCCACCAACTGAGGGCTCAGGGTGATTTCAGAAACGTGTGTATCTCGATCTTATTCACTGACATTACTGTAGGTCACTGTCTCTCCGATGTAGCTTGAATGTCTATGTAGAGATGACTGTAACTCAAACTATCAATTTTATAGCATTGCATCTACCTAACTGATTATATACCTAGTTGTTATGTTCAGCTTCCTTTCACTTGCAGATAGAAGAGCTTTATTTAGGAGGCTAAGATGCTCTCTGTTGAAATTATCTAAATCGAGTAAAATTTTCAAAATTGAAAAAGTTTAGACTAAGTGATGTGAAATTCAATTGTCATAAAATGTTTCTGTTGTGTTTACTTTGATGGGTCTCATTATAAAAATGCTGAAAAATGAGTTTCCTTTTACTTATTTATTTATTTATTTTGCTTTTACCTATTATTTATATTATGGTAACATTTAAGTGTTTCTGGAATTGGGGAGAGTAAATTTTTAATGCACATGCTAACC
>VMDR010030717.1:0-12288 GCA_007922815.1 Macrotus californicus
ATATTCTTTATGCATATAGATATTTTGAGATTATGCCTTCTGGAATGATTACTGAAACCACACTGAAAAGTTATTATGCAGAAGCATGGGTGTACAAATAGTTCATAGCTTAGGGGAACTAAAAATAGAACTGACTGAATCTTGTTAAAGAGTTCATGTCCTGGTTATTTTAAAGAACTATTTTGGTGGCATTGATTAGCTATAACACTTCTAATATGCATGTCACTAAAAAAAGTAAGAAAAACAATCGCATTCAATTTCTGGAAAGGGATATGGTGAAAAATACACTAAATTAGAATATGAATTATGGTCTAATTCCAACAAAAGAGAATTTTTCATTTTCCAATATGTCATACTTCTTTAATTCTGAGGCAGTGCACAATAGGTACCTCTAATTTTTAGGTTAATATATTCTAGAAATATCTAGCTAGTCTCAAGAATTTCTCTCATTGTTATTTTGAATAAACTCTTATTACCCATGAGTCACTCTACAATAATATGTGACAATGTCAACTACATAGGGTTTTAGTATAACAATCGTCACTATCAGCAGGGTAACAGAAAATATGATTTTAAAAGTTTTTTGGTATAATTATAAATTGGATAAAACAGAATGTTAGATTTGATATAATTCCAAAATCCTCATCGGAAGAAAAAGAGCCTTCACGTAGTGATCTGCTCACTGTATTATGCCTCCTTTCCAGGATCCTTAAGTGACTCACGATGTCTTCATTTCAACATGCCCACTTGGTTTTTCACATTTAATGTCTAATTCAGCCTGCTCCACTATTTTAGGAGAAACAGACAATGTGTTGACGCTTTTGGGTGACTACCAAACAGTACTGAGACAGTTCACATTGAATATGGGCATGGATATAGACAGTCACAGGTGTACATACATGGCATGTGTGTGTATATGCTGTGTATATATACGTCTGTATACATATGTGCACTTCAGCATCTTACACAATCATAACATCTATGCTACATAAAAACTACCTTGTTTTAGATGAATGTGCACAATGTCATTCCTGAATAAGAAGTTCAATTAGAAATACTTTCATTCAAAATCCATGCACAATTTAGGCTTGTATGTAGTACCTGAGGGTGAGAGGGAGAGCTTTGACTTCCATGCAGTCCTTTCCTTGAACATATAAATACTCTCTTCTCTAGCCCTCTGTCTCTTTAGCTGTGATCAAAGTAATGGCAATCTAATGAACTAATCAATAAATCTCATAAAAAGTGCGGTGATGCATCCCTACGCTCTAAGAGTTTAAAGGAGACTCGTCGTGGTACTTGAGGACAGGTGCCGAGCTTTGCGTCCCATGCAGCATGATGCACACACAGTGCTGAGGTAGCTGGTGGGAAAATCAAGCCCACAAAGAGCAGGAAAGATGTTTTTACCACATATGTCAATTAAGCAGTCCTTCACCATCATGACTTACATAAATGAACCCCCAAAACAATATTTTGCACTTTTATCCAAAAAGGAGGATCTGGCAGGGAATTATAAAAGCTTCAAAATTAGGAAAAATCACTAATTTCAAATCAAACTGTTATGGTTTAATTTGGATCTTCCTTATTCATCCATGTTAATGGATATTAATCACTTCAGGGATTCTTCCCATACATTCAGGAGGATAGTTTTTTATAAAGTGCACAATGAAGTTGGATCCACGTGAAAAAACAATGATTCAGAGAAAATGCTTTAATCTTATTGTCACATGGACTTGGACAAGTGTCTCACTTCTTTTAAATCAATCAACAAAGCATTCAATTATTCAGCAAATAATCACGAACGCCTACTATGTGCTCATCACTCTGCTAAACACACAAGGGTTACAATGCGGTTATTATGTGCTAATTCCAGATCACCTCATGCAAGAGAGAACCAGCAACCTTTTTAGATTTATTAGGGCCGGTATTAATAACCTACTGTCAGTATTAATTAGTTCTGAGGCAAACACCTGACCCAAGATAGGCCAATGAGAGTAACTATCGGGTGGAGAGCAGTTCCTTTCTCATGACCATGTGGTGACATGCGAGGCTGTGGTGAATTCGATGGTGAGGTCTCCTGTCAAGAGGAATGAGAGACTGAGCCAGAGTTTGGAGATGAGGAGACAATGTCCTGGAGGACTTCGGTGCTGTGGTATCTATTGATCCTGAGGGCCTACTGGGCACTTGTGTGTGTCTCTCAGTTACATGAAATAGTCTGGTGTCCTTCAAATAAGTCTCTTAATACAGTTCAGTTCATCTTTTTAGTCCTTGAATTCAAAAGAATCATGGTTTACATACTGATGAATCAGTAAACATGTGTGCTTACTTGATGTTCACCACTTTTGAAGGCATTTGGAAGAATCAGCGGGTTTGGATACAGAACACAAAGGTGCAATGTGAACTTCATCCGAACAACTGCAATCCAGCACACACTCTCTGTGTAGCTGCTGTATGCTCTCCTGGGCGCTTGGGACAGAGGTGTCAAAGGCACATTTCTTTGGATAAAGGTCAAGAATCAGAATAAACAAATGGAGAATATAAAAACAATAAAGACAAGAAAGCCTACGTATTTTGAAGAAATACTAATTGTGAACTGTTTTCATTTCTTTTGGCTTTAGCCTTCTCTTGCCAATAAATTAGTTTACAATATAGCCTATCCTCAGCGGGGTGGGGCGGGGGGGGCGGGGGAGGAACCAGTGAACAATAGTTGAGATGAAGGAAATTCTAATTTTTCTTTCCCCCTTTTTTTTCCTCACAGCACAGTACCGAAGTTGAAAAGTACAATTCTTTAAAGCCTTCGATCTTTAAGATCTAGGAAGCAGGACCTTAATAGAAATAAAAAGCTAGGGCACAGCCCAGGAATGTGCAAGTGGCTTAGAGAAGCCGATTGTCCCAGATCAAGGTAGAGGGTGGGATCTCTACCCCGGGCCCTGAAGGCAGCCTCCTGGAAGCCCTACTGCAGCTGGGAAAGCCGAAGAGAATGCCTAAATTGCCCCTAGCTCTGCCCCTGAAACCCGCCCCCCTCCCCCCCCACTCAGAGAAGTTTTGAGAAGGCTGAACAGAACTTGAGGCAGCTGAGGTGGGAACAAGATGGACAAGAGTGGTTTACACTGTGACCAGGGTCATGGCGGGGACTAGGGACACTGAAATCCAGTGACCACTCAACCCATCCATGGATCAGATAGAAAAAGCGGAGGTCAGCAAGGACCCACAGTCCCCACCCAGGGCAGAAGCTCTGCTACGTCCTTCTGGGCTTCTGATGAAGGACAAGTGAAAATTCAATCTCCACACCATCTGCACCCCCTCCCTGGGCCATACAGATCATCCCAGTGAGGGGAAAAAGTCAGGCAGTAGGACTGAGTTTAAATTCTGAATGAATTACCTTTAAAACAGACTGTGATTCATGACTGAGATCTCTTGGGTGGGTAAGTTTCAGTTTTTTATCCCAGGAACAAATATAGGTACTCATGAGCTAGTTAAAGTCAGTAGAAATATACAAAAATATTTTTAAACTTTTACAATATGTAAAAAAAAAAAAACCCAAGAGGGAAAATGCACTCCTAAGTATCCCACAGTCATTAATTATACACTCCTCACGGAGAGCGCAGCACCTGAACAGATAGACACGTGGTCCCAAAGGGCGCGTAACATAACGGAAAATAACCTTCTTTAGGTAACGGAAGTTTGATCGCACAACTGACTTCTGGTGGTGAGGGATACGAATGTTCATCAGAGAAAAAATAATTGAAGTATATGACTTGCTATAAATTTGGAATGTGTGAATTCTAGATGTGAACTTGGAATGTCTAGGTCGCACTTCTTTCTCAGGAGTGGGCTCTTGAGTATGTCCCTTGACAGATCCAAGCTACGTTTTCCTAATTGGTAGAACAGAGAAAATGAAGCCTTCTCTACCTGCATCATGGATACTTCTGAAACCAAATAATATGTGTGAAAGCACTTAAACCTCCCGGCCCTTAAAAGATGAAAGTTTCACATCCCAACACTCACATGGCAAGTCTCTCATAAAGAGCACTTACTATGCAGCCACAATTACTCATAAAATTATTTATGAGACTAGGATACGATATAGCAACAAAGTGTCCCAAATTCTCAGTGGCTAAATAAAACAAAGTTATATTCTGTGCTCACGTTATACTTTCAATGAAGTGGGCAGGAGACACTGCCCCACATAGTAACTTAGAATCCAAGGCTAACAAAATCTTCATTTGGGGATGCTGCTATATTAAGAAGCAGCATGAGCATTTGTGGCATCGCTAGAAGAGAAGGTACATGGGGAACGTCCACTCACTCTTACCTGTCTCAGATCAAAATGGAACAGTTCACTTCGATTCACAGTCCACTGCCTAAAATGTTCTACCTAAACCAAAACTAACTGCAAAGGAGAAAGTCTCTGGTTTTCAGACCTACAGATTCAGATGGGGACTTACCTCTGCAGACACCTGGGCCTCAGTCACAGGGGTTTGAACAGGAACTATCCCACCAGCTTTCCTGGGAGTCCAGCTTGCAGATGGCAGGTGCTGAAATTTCTTAGCCTCCAGAGTCCCGTGAACCAAACCCTCAGCATAACCCTCTCGTTACATATCTGTGTGTCTCTCTGTGTGTTCCTCCTGTCCCCTTCCCTCCAACGCCTCAGAGATCCAATCGACTGTCCGAAGTTGTTCTACAGCTCGCTGATGCTATGTTCATTTTTATCTTTTTTCTATATGCTTAATTTTGTATAGTTTTTAATACTATTTCTTTAAATGAACTAATTTTTTCTTCAGCTGTTTATTTCACCTAGTATACTTTTCATCTCAGACTTTGTACTTTTCATCTCTAAAAGTTTGATTCAGAATTGTTTAAATCTTCCATGGCTCTACTTAGTTTTTTAAACATGTAAAAATAATTATATGGACTTTCAAATTTCTTCTCTGACAATTTTAACCTCTGTGTCAATTCTGGGTCAGTTTTAATTGCCTGATTTCCCCCCATTATGGGTCATGTTTTCCTGCTTCTTTGTTTGACTTTTAATTTTTGATTGAATGTCAGACTGAATTGTACCTTACTGAGTGCTGGATATTTTTGTAAATATTCTTGATTTGTTTTTGGATGCAGTTTATTATTATTATTATTAATGTACTGGACATTCAGTAAGCTCTTAATCTGGATTGCATGTCCTCCAGTTCTGAGAGATCTAATTTTTATTTATTTGACCATTTTCTTTCCTCTGTTTTTTAATAACAGTGCCTGCAACTCTGTTTAGTCTGATATTGGACTTTCTGGACTAGTTTTATATATTTTTTTATTTATATATATATCCCTTTCTTACTCTATGAATATTCTTTTTTATTGTATCCTGGGTTTTTTTTAAGATTTTATTTATTTATTTCTAGAGAGAGGGGAAGGGAGGGAGAAAGAGAGGGAGAGAAATATCAGTGTGTGGTTGCCTCTCGCGCAGCCCCCAGATGGTGATCTGGCCTGCAACCCAGGCATGTGCCCTGACTGGGAATGGAACCAGTGACCCTCTGATTCGCAGGCCACCGCTCAGTCCACTGAGCTACACCAGCCAGGACTGTATCTGTGGTTTTTTTTTTGGGGGGGGGGAGTGATTTTTTTTTAATGCAATACCTCCTCATTATCTCTCCAAGAATATTAAATACAAATAACATTTTTGGTTTGGTCTGTTTTCTTTAGTCTTCTGTACTCTGAATCATCTGTTTTCTCTGTTACTATTTTCTGTTTATGTATTTTGATCTTCACCATTTATGCTATGGATTTCTTCATATATCTGTGATTCTTAACTCACCATTCATATTTTAAGAGTAAGTGTCTGAAATGCTGATTGAAAGCTTTAAGTGTATGGCAAGAGTTTTAAGCTGTAATGAGGGATTCCCAAATGCCAATATATGTAAATATTTTCTCTCACACTGGTCAGTTTCCACAGAGAATCCATCAATCTTCTACTTCATGTCACAAGCTGAGCTAGCAGCATTCCAGCGCTAAGTTGAGAAAGGAGGCTGACTCTCAAGATTCCCTGGGAAGGATTAATGTTCCTACTTTCAGTTTAGTATTTCACCTTCCCATCTTCTGTGCTTGGGACTCCCAAGGTCAGGGTGCCTCTCTCTACAGACCACGCCTCCTGTTTGTGCTCCATAGCAATAAGAGAAGAAAGATGAGTAGTCTAAGAACTCCTAGTACAGATTGTCAGTCGATCATCTTATTTTTTAGCCCCCCTTCATATTAAAGGCTTCCCATGTATATTATCTTCATTTCCTTACTCTGGACTTCTGCATTGCAAATTATCTCATTTCCACTGGCTTCTCTCACGACAGGTGTAAGGTGTCGGCTTTCTCCATCCTGCACATCGATACAGTTTCCATCTTCCAACGTGTTGTTTACAACTCTACCCTGCCATTGATTTCACTCCTGGTCTTTTTGTCTTCCTGCATTTGGTACACTAGTGTAATTTCATTGCAGTTTAGGGAGAAAGGAAAGGTGTATGTAAGTTCAAGCTTTTATACTTCACCACTCATTACCACCTTCAAGTTAAGAACAAAACTATTTCTTTGTTTGCAAAAGCCCCATTATTAGGGGGAAAGGTAAATGAATACACAGGGAATTCAGAAAGGTAAAAGAGGCTAATGGGTGCCTGACCTCTGATGCGCTTCCACGTACACATGTGTGTGCATGCACATGCCTGTGAGAGAAAGAGATTACACTAAAGAAAATAAGGTTTTTGTTTGGTTACAATCATTCATTGCCTCCTCTAGAATGGATTACCAGATCCATTCAGGGAGATAACATTGTGAGGAGCTTGGTGGCATTCACAGCTTCACCTGTCCCTGTTAGGGTTGGATCCCTCCCTGCCTCAGGGAGTGGCAGACACTCCAGCATGGTGGACAGCCCCTTAAATCTCCCGGGTTAAGGTGATTAGCTCAGGGGTCAGCAGAGTGAAAGAGACATCAGGCAGTTTTTCCTAAGGTTGCCGGAAAGCCAGGAGTCCCTTTCCACTGGAGCCAAGAGGACCAAGGTACCGGAGCTGCCACAGACTTGAATACACAGGAGGGCAAATACTATCAGCAAGTGGAGTAAATTTTAAAAATTAACCAGCACCCACAAAGAGAAATAGAAGCTATGTCCTGAGGACAGTGTTTCAGTCCCTGTCTCCAGCAATGGCTGAGCCATGCTGTTCCTAGGCTCAGTTGTTTCCCAATAAACTCCCTTGGGTTGGATTCTCTGGCATCCAAACGAACTCCAACTATTTCATAATGTTTTACTAATAAAAGAAGCTTCCAGCTTCTCGAAACAAATGATTGTGAATGGAAGGAAAGCACAGTGGTAAAAAATCCAGGTAGAGAACATGTAAACCCCAAGTCAGTGAGCTATAACAGGTCTTCTGGCCTGGCCTGCAGGGATGGACACACCGTGGGAAGAAACTGTTAAAGCACTAGCACTAGGGTTTTAGGGATGACGGTGAGAATGACTAGGAATGGGGAATGAAGAGAATGTTTCAGCATAGTGTCAGTGAACTTGACATATATTTGTATAAGAATCTAGAACAAATAATTAAAAGATTGTTGGTGAAAACTCAGAATGGAGACTGATGATGACTTGAAGGCAGAAAAACATTAGGAGTAACACATTAGGTCAGAAGAAAGCTTAATTCTTTTACATTTTTCTTATGAATAAGGGGGAGATATGAGATATGGGAAACAATATTAGATGAGCACATACATGATTGAATAATGTGGCCCAAGAAGTGCTTAATAAAAATTACTAATACAAACAAACCAAAAGCCTCACTTCTTAGAGGTTGCTAGGAGCATACTTTAGGATTCACCCCTCAGTGCTTTTCTGTTGAAGAATTTTATCCCAGCCCTAGATGAAAATATGGATGGCTTATTTATGAAACTTCAGTGAGGTAGAAATGCTATGAAAAATGGAGTTAGAGCAATAATAATGACTACTCATTGCTGACCACTCACTGTGTCCCAGATGCTGTACCAAGTACTGACATACACAGGGTCAGCCAATGCTCACACAGAGCTATTAGGTGTGTATTCCCATTCTACAGATGAAAGAATCCAAACAAACTGGGCTTAAGAACATTCCAGATCCACGAAGTGTCAGAGGTAGGATTGAAACACCTGTCTGACAACAAAAACGCTTGATCTTTAAAAGCTGTGCTCCTGTTAAAATGGAGATGAAACTTTCTGAACTTAAATCTAAAAAGATAAGCAATGTAAATGTAGAGCAGAAGCTCAGCATAGACAGCGATGAAAGGTGACAAATTAAAATGATTTCTTGATTTTGGTTGATTTCAAGCTCATCAAAAATCAACAGAGTGGTCTAACTCCAGAAAATGATCTACTCTGAACTGACCGGACCACACTTGTAACACCATGTGTAATTTTGAAGCTGTGGTTTAAGAACCAACGTGATATTCTTGAGCACATTCAAACTCATACTCATCTAATAGAAACTGAGTCATGAGAAAAATATGAAAGAGCAAATATGAGCTTAAAGCAGGAAATATATAGGGTGGACACAGGTGCATTCTCCAAATATGGGAAAGGCTATTAAGCCAAAGAAGGATTACAGTCATTCTACATGGATCCAGAATTATTACAATGCACTGACTTTAGCTCAAGGGACTGCAGACAGAACTTACTTAAACCCAGCTCTCTCATTTCACAGAGAGAAAACGTGGCTGCAGGAAATAAAGGGATCTGTTCGCAGAGACCGTAGATGTCGGTAACACCGCCGCCGCCGCTCCTACCTCAAACCTCCCTGTTGTGGAGGGGACTTTTCCAACACAGTGAGTCTGTTAAAAGGGAAAATAGTTAAGAACAGGATCTTTATCTAAAGCCACCACCTTTGAATTTTCTAGTCAATAGGGCCCAGAGTTGTTGTTGTTTTTTTAAAGGTAACTCAGTATGGAGTTTCCTCAAAAAACTAAAAATAGAACTGCCTTTGCAGCCAGTGATCCCACTTCTGGGGTATAGCCTAAGAATTCCGAAATATCAATTTGAAAGAATATATATGCACCCCGACGTATATAGCAGTGTTATATGTAACAGCCAACATCTGGAAATAGCCCAACTGCCCTTCAGTAGACGAGTGGATAGAAAAGCTGTGGTACATTTACACAGTGGAATACTATGCAGCCATAAAAAAAGAATAAAATCTTACTTTTTGTGACAGCATGGACAGACCTGGAGACTATTATAAGTGAAATAAGCTAGTCAGAGAAAGGCAAATACCATGTGATCCCACTTATATTTCGAATGTGACAAACAAAATAAACCGATGAACAAAATAGAGACAGAGGTATGAACCCACAGAACAGACTGACAGCTGTCACAGGGAAGGGGTGACTGGATGAGAGAAGATGGAAGGATTAGCCAAAGAACATATGAATAACCCACAGACACAGACAACAGTGTGGTGACGGCCAGAGGAAAAGGTGGTGGAGCTGGGTGGAGGTGGGCAAGTGGGGGGGAAAGGGAAACATCTGCAATAGTGTCAACAATAAAAATAAAGAGAAAAAGTGCAAACCAAAAATAATAATGATAAATAAATAATGAAAACTATGTTAATTGAGAGAATTTATCTTAAATGATGTTACCAAAGCCCATATGTACTTTATTGTTCCATTAAAAAAGAGAGAGAGAGTTCTTACAGTGTATCTGAAATAAGGGTTCCTTTGCAGATGACAGCACTTGGTGCTTTCTACTCCTGCCCCTGGAACTCCACATATCAAAATCACTTTTCCCCCAGCACCTAAAGCTGTAGGACTGTCCTCCCTTTGAAGCCACTTCTAGGAAGCCAGCCCTCTGACCTGCTCCTTGGCGTGGGAGCAGAAGCAGCTGAAGGGGAAGCCTTGATGCTGAAGCTCAGGACACACCCACTTGATTGCACCCACCTCCTTCTCTACATCAGCTGTTGAGCAGGGGAATGAAGCCAGAACTATCACCAGCTGTTTGCCAAGCTGTTTTGGCAGCGTCGTAGAAGAATAGACTCCCCAGGCGTATTCTTGAGCAATGTTAGTGGAACCGAAGATCCGTCTCCACAAACATACAGTACAGAGAAGAGACAAATGGGCTTGATCTCTTCATCTTCCAATTTCTACACCAAAACGGCTTTGCAAGCCCTCCTTACCAAGCTCACAGCCTCTAATATTTGCAGCCACCACCAATACTTTTAATGGCCCTGTTATCAATGTCTCCATGAATTTTGGTGGTGGTGTTTTTTTTTTATTAACTAAAACGAACTGGAATTGGTTTTGACATGAGATAGGCTATCAGAAAAAGAGGAATCAAAACAATCGAAATCAAATCAGCTAGTTTTTTCATTATATTTTTTTCTTCAGTGTACTATAGAAAAAATTACTTTGAATTTGACCATAGAGAAGTTTTCTCAAGCAGTAAGGGGTATGTTATATTGCAAAGTCCTTTGCCAAACTTGGCTGCATGTGTACGGCTTGAAGAAGACTGGAGGCCAGAACTGCAGGAGAGTTGATGGCCTAGGTTTCTAACTGTAACCAACCAGAACAAGTAATTATATTTATTATGATGTTCTAAGTATATGAGCACCTCCACCTGTATCCCTAGGCCTCACATGCTTCAGACTGTTTTTACATAGTTGGGAGAAAAGTTCTCCGACACCATGATAATCTCCCAAAGAAATACATCAAAGGATCATTGTCGAGTGTATATGAATTCACATGAAAATATAAATCACATGGTCCCTTACAACAAAGAATACTTGGAAAGAAGAGTATGTTTGATCAAAGTTTGTATGGAAAGAAAACTAGTCAAAAAATGCAAATGAACCAAAAGTTTATTGAGAAGTCAGAGCTAAGAGAAATGTTAGTAACTCCTAAATTATTTTCTTTTGAGGATTTTTTTTTCCCAAAAGGATTCAAGACATCTCACATGTTTTAGTGCATGATTATTTTCTTGCCAAATCTAACTTGAAATATTATATTCTAAATATACATGTCACATAATCTTGAATATCCTTTCCCTTACTTGAATGAGGCCTGGCCAAACATTTTCCTGGCAGTTATTATGTCTATAAGAATATACTAGAATATCATAGAGCGAGCCAAAAAAATGAGTAGGCTAACTGCCATATAAGAATATGAAAATACTTATTTGGTTAATATTAACAGGCTTTACCAAACAGGCTGTATAATGTAGACATCATTTGACATTAGCCTTTTAAAAGCACTTACTGATAGGGAAAAAAAAAGGTTTCATTTGGAAAAACACCACTGTGAAGTTCATTTGCCACTTTATTTAATCTAATAAGAAAGAGCAAATCTAAGTATGCAAAATAAAGAGAAAAATTGTGTTAATCTGCACTAGAACTACATTAAGGTGCATTAGACAAGAACACTCGCTATCCCCCTGCTCGTTTATTTAAGAATGTTGGTATTCTGCATCTGCATTTTTTTTTATTTCTTTTAGTTGTGTTATAACATTAGGGAGGAACTTTTTTTAATTTAATACTTATTGTATTTTTTCTATAACCATTTAGTCCCCTTACAAACGCCTCCCCCCAGCAATCACCACACCGTTGTCCCTGTCCACAAGGCTTTTTTTTTTTTCGTTTTTGCTAGGAACTTCTGTATCCCGTTGAAAAGAGGTGGTAAGAACACACTTCCTTACCTTGTTCCAAACAGGAGGGAGAACGCGTTTAATCTGATTGTGTATTTTGTCTGCAGTTAGGCTTTTTGTAGACGGCACTTATCAGGTTGAGGAAATTCTCTCCTATTCATCATTTACTAAAAGGTGTTTTTGAAAACATGAATAGATATTGAATTTTTCAAATGATTTTCCTGCGTCAGTTAAAACGATCATTTGGTTTCTCTTTTAGTCTATTAAAATCACAAATTACATTAATTGATTTTCAAATGTTAATCCAGCTTTGTATTTCTGGGATACATACTACTTGATGAGGATATATTATATTTTGCATATATTGTTGGATTTGATTTGCTAATATTTTGCATGAAGGATATTGCTCTAGAGTTTTTTGTTTGGTTGGTTTAAAGACTTTATTTTTAGAGTAATTTTAGGTTCATAATAAAATTGAAAGGAAAATACAGAGATTTCCCAAATGATCCTTGCTCTCACACATTCATAGTCCTTCCCACTATTAGCATCACTCACCAAAATGGTACATTTTTTTTTTTTTTTTTTTTTTTTACCCAGATCCCTAACACTCCTCCCCACTGGCAGCTATCATTCAGCTCTCTGTATCTATGAGTCTGTGTCTGTTTTG
>VMDR010030718.1:0-12279 GCA_007922815.1 Macrotus californicus
ATATTAGATTTCTTCTGTTTTTAGTCCTCAAAGCAGTTAAAGTAATACTAGTACCAATACGGTCTCTGAAATCAAGTGATAGTACTTGATATATATGATCATCCAAAATGATGGAAAATATGCATGTTTCCAAATTGACATTAAAATGAAAACAGAGAATATAGAAATTTTCATAGAGGACTTGGGACCCTAAAGAACAATACTATAAATAATATAGGGTTGGCCAAAAAGTCCATTTAGTTTTTTCCATGTAATAAAAGATACATTTTTTATTTTCCCCAATAACTTTATTGATATGGATATTTTGAGTGTGTCACCTATCTCCCACATGGTATAACGTTGATGGTTCTCAGTTAATGTCTCGATTTGATTGATATCAACTTCAACTGGCCTGCCCAACCATGGAGCATCGTCCAGTGAGAAGTCTCAGCACAGAACTTCACAAACCACTTCTGACACTGTCAGTCAGTCACAGCACCTTCTCCATACACTGCACAAATCTTCTTTTGCCTTTTAACCTTTCTCGAAATACTAAAGCATAATATGCTGAAAATGTTGTGTATTTTCTTCCATCTTCAATATTAAAATTTCGGCTACACCGAAATTCACCAATTTTGATTAAGTTTTTTTTAAATGCATGCTGATGGGACAGCTGTCACAATACAATCTAACAGTTGTTTCTAATGAAGTTAAAGACAAGTAAGTGCTACTAGAACCATCTTATGGAAAAAATCAAATGAACTTTTTTGGCCAACCCACTAGTTTTCCCCTCACTTTTCATAGTAACAGTGTTAACAGTGATGAGGCATTTGACGGCATGGAGTATTAGAAGCATGAGCATATTCAGGGTGGGGCAAAAGTGGATTTACAGTTGTTGGTACGTACAATAATACAATAATAAATAATAACAATAAACTTTATGTTTTGTGTATGCACAACTGTAAACCTACTTTTGCCCTACCCTATACTTTACAGATTTAGGCTTTATTTACTTTTTAAAAAAAATTTACTCTGCCTAGTTTTTGGGAAGGAGCATGCCCAGTTTCTTTTGAAGTAGGTTCTATTTCAATTAATACCCAGATTTATTTTTCTCTATAATCCTTAGTAAATCACCATAAAACGGTTTTTAATTGTAAAAGCAGTACATGTACATGGTAAAGATAAAGCGTGTAAGAGTGGTATTCTTCATTCCTAGTTCTCCTTCCCATAGTTAACCTCTAGAAACTGTCATAACAAGTTAATATGTGTACTGTATTTGTTTCTTGCTATTTATTATAGTATCTGTTAACTCCTGATATAAATTTGACCCACTTAATGAAATGTATTTGAGGTGTTCACGTGGTCCTGCATTTATTTGTGTTAACTTAGGGATCCAGGACTGAGTACCCAAAGCTTACTTAATCAGTGTCTATGCAGGAGTTAGCATTGATGTGTTCAGGAGAAAACAAATGTAAAAAACAAAAGCACAAGAGGATTAAATTTAAGTGAAGTGAAAATTTGAGTAATTTCATAGGAAATACACAGTTGATTTAAATAGATCTCTTTCTGTAGATAACTGCTGTCAAGCGGTATTAAGGGAGAAAGTAATTTCCTTAACACTATGTATACTCTTCAGTCATTGCCCATTTTTGCTGCCTCAAGGTGAAGATGTGGAAAAAGTTTTGGATGAATGGAAGGAGTATAAAATGGGAGTACCAACATATGGTGCAATTATTCTTGATGAGACACTTGAAAATGTGAGTGTAATAAAATGAAACGTTTTAGTAAAATGGTGACCAAATGTGTTATTTCTATAAATGTTCCAAATTGAGGTTTTAAAATATGCTAGATTTTTAGTGCTAAAAGGCCAAATTTTGCAAGTTTTGTCTGCATTTTGTATCTTAATATTTTATACTTGGTACAGTATGGCTTTTTGCAAAGAAATGCCCCTTCATTTTTGAAGAAATACTTTAAAATGGGCAGAATGCCTTTCTTCACACTAGTTGTATATTCAGACTCATGGAAGATAATTAAACCAAGTACTGTATCAAATTACTGGTGATAATAGTAACCTGAAATAAGGAGAAAAAACACCTTTGACTTTTAAAAGGAGCATGGGAAAGCAAGACAATTTTTATTTTGATCTCTGCTTGTTTTGTAGGTACTACTGGTTCAGGGGTACCTAGCAAAATCAGGCTGGGGATTTCCAAAAGGAAAAGTAAATAAAGAAGAAGCTCCTCATGATTGTGCTGCTAGAGAGGTGAGTTATAACTCTTGCTGCTGCTACTTTTTTTTTTTAAATCCTCGCCGGAGCTCAAGCTTAATTGAATTTAGATAGGGAAGGAGGGAGGGCAAGAAACATCCACGTGAGAGAGAAACATCAATCAAAACAGTGATTGGTTGCCTGTCAAAACATGCCATGACTGGGGACTGAACCTGCAACCTAGGCATGTGCCCTGACTGGGAATCAAACCTGCACCCTTTCCGTTTACAGGATGATGCTTCAACCAACTGAGCCACATTGACCAGGGTATAACTGTTACTTCTTTTGTTCACATCTCTTCCTCATTTATTCTTCCCTTGTTTTTATTTTCCTTCATTGTCTATTTTTTATTGTATTGTCTCTAACTTCTCCACCTTTCCCTTTAGAGTTGGATTTGCAATTGGTAAAATGTTTTGGCTGTTACAAACCTTGTTTTATGTTTATAGTCTTGGCGTCCATACAAGGCACAATTTGAGCTTTTCTAAGACTGACATTTGTTGCTCAAAACCACTCTAGCTTCCCACTACCGATAGGATGAAGTTTAATTTTTTAAGTATTGAAACTCCTCCAGTTACCTCAACACAAAACGTAGCCTTCCTATGTTTACCTTTATTTGCAGTCAGAAGGATTTATTCCTTATCTCTTGAATTTGACTGGTTTGTCTCAGCCTTTAAACTTTTACTCACGTTATCTCCCTACCTGGAGAGTTCTATCTTCTTCCTGACTTTTCAAATCCTATCTAGGTCCCTTTCTAGACCCAGCTCAGTTTATCCTTATTTCTGAAGGACTGTCACCAACTAGCTCTGTATACAGGGCCTGAGTTTCTCATTTGTAAGATGAGGTTTAGAGTGGATAATTTCTAAAGTTTATTTTTACTTAAAATTCTATTTTTAAATTTAACCAGTGAGCCCTATGCCACAGTAATCTCTGAGCTATAATAGCAGTTATTGTCTTTATCATTTGTTTGGCATTGATTATATAGTACTTTGTGATAGATCGTGGACTTTGTTCTTATTTATCAATTCCTTATCATTTGTGATTATTATTCTTTTTGAATCAGTATTTTCCTGCAGCATGTTCACGTCTTGGTTTAAGTCTTGGGTATAATTATTAAGTGAGAGATAATAGTTAAATTTTTTATAAACCACTAGTGATTATCATATAAAAATTGTTAGTGGTTATTTACTTGGGAAGAGAATGTGACAATTAAAAATGCATATTAAATTCAGTTTGGAACACCTTATTTAAGCAAGTATTTGCAACAGCTTGTAGACAAAGCCAATTATACGCAAGTCAGTGAAAATTTATGCACACGCTAAAGATTGAAAGCTGTTAAGGGAGCAGGTGAGGAATTGCCACATTCTTTAAGAGCTTTCTCTTTTGTTTCTGTAGATGTGTGTGTGATGTGCTTTTTCAGTTGGCTAAGACTCCTGGTGACCCTTTGAATGAGTGATGTCCACGATGTCCTGCCCTCAACAGCCCTGCTCAGCTCCTGTAGACTCACACCTATGGCTTCCCTTATGGAGTCAGTCCATCTCATATTTGGTCTTCCTCTTTTCCTGCCCTTCTCTTCCTAGCATTATTGTCTTTTCCTAAGAATCCTGTCTTCTCATGATGGCAGGAGATGAAATGGAACAGTTGTAGAATCTTCCCTTTCATGTCCTTAAACTTTGTAGTTGTCTTCTAAAGAGGGACAAAATAGGAACCATAGATAGCATCCTACTTACAGAAATTGATCTGTAGGCATGTACATGGAGTTAGACTTGTCCTATGGCAGAGACAGTTGTCCAGGTTCAGAAAAAACAGTGCATTAGCTAGAATAACAAATTTAGGCTAATTGGAGTGAGATCAGTTGTCTCTGTAATTGAATCTTCTTGGGGGAGCTTAGAGGAAACTAGATACCTACACTTGCAAAACTGAAGTACCCAGACCCTAGGGGTCTATCTACATATATCTAGAACTCTGCCTCTGAGTCAGGATGATGAAGAAGTAGGATATTTGGGTTAAGAGAGAGAGGCAGTTAACCTGTGAACTGAGGCACCCACTTTTCATTTTGTTTATTTTATTTGTCCTCTGCTCTGGGATATTAACATAAAAGGTTGTCCTATTTATGTGGTGTTAATTTCAGTAATGACTATAAATTACCGAAGTTTGTAAGAAATAAAATTTATTCTTAGGGCATGGGAAGTTGGAGAATGGATTGTGGATAATAGGATCTAAAGAGAGTCTTGTGGGGAGGGATCCAACCATTATGGCAGATTATCTCCATTTTATGAGTGAAGAGCTGAGACAGCAGTTTATGACCATGTCCAAGGTCACACAGTAAGCAGCAGAGCAGGGATGTAAAACCCTGGAGTTGGGCTCTGGGGTCAGTGTTCTTGACTACTACAATAGGCAGTCAAGGAATATTTGTTAAAAAGTGAGCATTTCTAAACACCCAGATGAAGGTGGAAGGAATTTGTGATTTCTAAGTGTATCTGTGTTCTAATAAAATTTACATTTCTGATTTGGACCAGTATGAAATCTTTTTGTTTGTTTTTGAGTTTTTGTCTTGCTCTGAGGAACCATAGTCCTTTAAGTTCAGGGAAAATTTTTTCCCTTTGATAATAAGAACTGATCCTAACTTCTAACTTTTCCAAACTAAATAACATCCTCTTTTAGCTTAGTAAAGGACCTTGTCAGAAAAGGCTTGGCTTTAATTTATATAAATTTTGGATTAGAAATTTTAAAGGCAAGGCAAGTCTTTGACTTTTAGTCTTGATATTTAAATGACTACCTTTGTCATAAAAGTTTTGGTATTGCTTGCTGTATTATCTACTCAGGTTGCCATAACAAAATCCCACAGACTGGGTGACTTAAAGAACAGAAATTTATTTCTCATATTCTGGAGGCTGGGAAGTCAAAGAGCAAGGTGCTTGCTGATTGGATTCCTGGTGAGAGCCCTCATTCTAGCTTGCAGGTGGTAGCCTTCTCACTGTGCGCACGTTGTGTCTCCTGGCTGCCTGTGTTAGTGCGGAGAGTGAGTGCGCTAGTTTCTCTTCCTTTTCTTAGAAGAGCATTAGGCCTATTAATCCCACCCTTATGACCTCTTTTAACCTTTACTCCCTCCTCACAGGCCATATCTCCAAATACAGTCACATTGGGAGTTAGGACTTCAACATAGGAATTTGGGAGGGACACAGTTCAGTCCATAGCAGTTGCCATTTTTTGAGTGATGAAAGTATTCACCGAATTCTGGAGCTGCAGTGTGTCACTCTGCTGCTTGGTGGTGCTGCAGTATAATAGAAGCAGCACTGTTTGAAAGGAGGACCCACCAGTGTTAGGTCTTAGTTGAAAATTAGATTGTTATTTCATTCTTTATGGGAGTTTATGTTAATACCATATTGTATCTTTTAATTTTCACATTATTTACATACAAGGAAAGGTTTTGTCCTAATTGTAAGCAGCATTTGTTAGACTTAGGCTGAGGTGTTAAACACTTTTTCTCTTTTAATTATGCTGTTCTACCATGGATGATTACCTTTATATTTAGTAGCTAATATTTTAATTTGGTTATTATAGCTTTTTATTTTGGTTTATTATAGTTGTATCAGTCTTATTATTTCCCTGTAGAAGACCATCCAGAGCTGTTTTGTTACACTATAGCAGATTTGACACGCCCCATAAGAGCTGTCTTTGTGGGCTGAGCTGAAAGAAGCAGGGACAGGCAGCCTTCTCAGGGAGAAGGCTTGAATGATTGTCAATAGAAAGCTAAGGTCCATCTTAATTAGTAATTCCTAGCCTTCTCTTTGACCTTTTGGTTTACTTTTGTTAATTGGATTATTTCTGATCACTTTTATTCAGGGGAATAGATTTAGGACAAAAATGAAAAATATTTTCCAGATACTGTTGAAAGCATATGTTAGGATGACCTCACTGTATTTTTGTTGTCACTTGTAGTGAAACATATTAGCTGTTCTTGAGAACAGACAGGTGATACTTGGTGGTTCTCTTGTGGTTTCAAAATTTCATATTGTTGCTTATTATTTGACAAAACTATATTTCATTGTAATGAAGCTGACTGCATTTGTATGATTTTTATCTTCATAGAATTTGTACAAAGGAACTATTGGTTAGCATTTTCTACCTCTTCCTATAGACTTAAAAGGAATATAGGTAGAAGATTTCATCATTTGTCTGTGCTGGTGCTCTTTGGGTGGCACATTTTTAAATCACATTTTTATCTGATACTATTAGAGAAGTTGATGCTGTTCCATATGCCAGGCACATTAACTATGTACTACAATACAGGAATGGATTTGATTCACAGAGGGTATGGCATTAAAATTTTTATCATCGGTGTTTGTACATATGAGGTATTAAAAGATTTTTCCTTATAAATATTTCATGAGAGTGAATACCTAATTGTAGAGGCAAATCAGTCTATCATTTCTAGAATTGAGAGATTATGTCTCTTTATTATATTTCTAGTTTTGGTTGCACAGGGTTTGAAGCTGCCTGTGTTAGCATCGATGACCTTTTCATTTTGTGTCATATTGTATCACTTTTGCCTGTATGATTTTTCAACTATAGCCATTCCCAACTGTTTAAATGGAGTGCTTTTTTCTTCATTTGTTGATAGTTGTGAATTTGTTTCCTTCTTAATGTTCATAGTTTTGGTCTTCTTTCTCTTAAGTCCTTTTAACGTTTTATGTAATAATGGCTTGGTGATGATGAACTCCTTTAGCTTTACCTTATCTGGGAAGCAGTTTATCTGCCCTTCCATTCTAAATGATAGGATACAGTAATCTAGGTTGTAGGCCCTTGCCTTTCATGACTTTGAATACTTCTTTCCAGCTCCTTCTTGCCTGTAAGGTTTCTTTTAAGATATCAGCTGACAGTCTTATGAGCACTCCTTTGTAGGTACCTCTCTGCTTTTCTCTTGCTGCTTTTAAGTTTCTCTCTGTAGCTTTTAAAATACAACCAGAGACATTGAAATTAAGAACAATCTAACAGTGGCCAGAGGGGAAGGGGGAGGGAACAGTGCGGGGAAGGGTTTCCAGAAAACACTATAAAAAGGACACATGGACATAACCAAGGGGGAGGGTGGGAGCGGGGGAGGGGGGTGGGAGTGGCTGGGGTTGGAGGGGAGTGGTGGTGGGGGGAATGCAAACTGTAATTGAACAACAATAAAGTAATTTTAAAAAAAGGATTTTCTCTGTATCTTTAACCTTGGGCATTTTAATTATGATGTGTCTTGGTGTGTCCCTCTCTGGGTCCAGCTGGTTTGGGACTCTGTACTTCCTGGACTTATATGTCTATTTCCTTCACCAAATTAGGGAATATTTCTTTCATTATTTTTCAAATAAGTTTTCAACTTCTTGCTGTTCCTCTTCTCCTTCTGGCATCCCTACGATTCGGATGTTGGCACATTTGGAGATGCCACAGAGTCTTCTCATGCTATCCTTGTGTTTTTGAATTCTTGTCCTGGTTGAATGTTTATTTCTTCCTTATGTTCCGAATTGTTGATTTGAATCCCAGCTTCCTTCACTTCACTGTTGGTTCCCTATAGATTTTTCTTTATTTCACTTAGTGTAACCTTCACTTCTTCCTTTATATTGTTACTGTACTCCAGTGAGTTCTTTGAGCATCCTGGTCACCAGTGTTTTGAACTCTGCATCTGATAGGTTGGCTATGTCTGTTTTGTTTAGTTCTTTTTCTGAGGCTTTGTTCTGTCTTTCATTTGTGCCATATTTCTTTGTCTTCTCAATTTGGCGGCCTCCCTGTGGTGGTTTCTGTGTATTAGGTAGAGCTGTTTTGACTCCCTGTCTTTTAGTATGGCCTACTATAGAAAAGGCTTCTGTAAAGTATGTGGGGTGGAGCCTTTGGTAATTGCCAGGGTGGGGCAACCTACTTCATTGCTTTGTGGCTTTGTGTCAGGGGAAGTCTTGGAGAGGGGACTGTGCTCCTGTCTGGCTTCTGAAGGTTTTCCTGGCACTCGCCCTGTTTCCATTCACTTCAATCACTCCCTGTATGCTATTTGTGCCCGTCTAGCTGTTCCCCTGGTGCTGAATCCCAGAGTGGGTGGATTTGTGTATACTTTAAGACTTAAGAGGAGTTTCCTGAAAATCTGGCAGTTCCTTCTGCTGCTCCAAACCCCACTGTTTTTACAGCCAGAAGTTACAGGGATTTATCTTCCTGGTGCTGGAACCCTGGGCTGTGTGGTCTGGCCTGGGGCTGGGATTACTTGCTCCCAAGGTATCCTCCCCAATTTTTATTTACCATATGTGAATGTGGGACCGCCCATGCCTGTTCTGTTGCCGCCACACCCTCTCCTCGCCACATCTCATCTCCTTTGCCTCTTTGCCCATCTCTGCAACTCCGTGCCTTCTACCTGTCTGGATGAATGTGGCTTCTTTAAATCCTTGGTTGTTGGACTTCCACACAGCTCACTTTTCTGATGGTTTTGAGTGTTATTTGTTTTGAGATTTAGTTGTAATTCTTTTTGTGGTTGTGAAAGGAGGTGAAGTATGTCTACCTATACCTCCATCTTGATCCAAAGTCTGCTTGGAAATTTTAAGAACTAGGAAGTTATCTTACGTAGTTACCAGCTGTAATATTAAATTCAGGAATGTAATATTGACGGGTGCTGTTATCTAATGGAGGGTCGTATGTAGATTTACTGATTGCCCTGTGGTAGTTCTTTTCAGCAGTTCCCACCCCTCCCTCAGTCAGTATCCTGTACAGGCTCATGCACTGTACAATTTGTGACACAAAGGTCACATAAAGGCAACAGACTCTGCTCGTAAAGAATTTAGATTATGCAGTTTACTTTTAACATCATTTGTAATTATTACACAGACTTAAATGACTAGATACGTATACTTATTCTGATTACAAGGTATTTTTAAAAGAAGGGAACTAGCCCTGGCTGGTGTGACTCAGTGGATTGAGTGCCGGGCTGTGAACCAAAGGGTCGCTGGTTCGATTCCTAGTCAGGGCACATGCCTGGGGCCTGGGTTGTGGGCCAGGTCCCCAGCTGGGGGAGCACGAGAGGCAACCACACGTTGCTGTTTCTCTCCCTCTCTTTCTCTCTCCCTTGCCCTCTCTCTAAAATAAATAAATAAAATCTTTAAAAAAAAAGGGGGAACTAAAGAGAATAACTGTAAAAAATGTATTAAAAACCATATATGATGGGGCAAGAGTAGGTTTATAGTTGAGAGTACACAAAACAGTTTATTGTTGTATTATTTCTTATTATATTATTTTCCATACGAACAACTGTAAACTTACGCTTGCTTCACCCTGTATACAAATTATTTTTACAACTTTTTTTGTTGGATAAAAACCTAAAGTACACTAATCTTAACAGATTATTATTTTTGTATTTATATACCTTTGAAACCACCATCTCAGTCAAGTTATAAGGATTTCTAGCACCTCAGAAGATTATTTCCTTCCTCTTAATAAATACCCATTATTTTCCACATTTCCTATAGGAAACCAAACGTTTAGCATACTTAGGTATATACAGAAATTGTGATGGAAATGAGTTAGGTGTCATGGAGTAACTTAAATCGAAAGTCACAGACTACACATGCAGAAGTATTGATGGTTCCCTTATTGAGGAAGGTAGGAAGATGTACCTGAACTGATGAGATAAAGAGGAAGGAGACATAAAAAGTGGGTAGAAAGAGCTCCTCCATGGCTGTGCCGTGTAAGAGATTCAGGTCTGTGCATGTGCTTTAATGTCTGTCCATTGATTGATTAGGAGGTGCCAAAAATAGAGGAAAGGGGAGAAACTCTAGCATGAAAGATCCACAGTAGTTTTTAGCCACTGACTATGAAGTTTCCATGCTTTCTCCTAGAGCAGCACTCTCCCCAAATCTCCACGTGGTCAACGACCTGGAAGCTGTCGAGCTCCATTCTCTTGGATTTTTGTGGAGGCTCCATGACTTGGGTGTAGTTGATGAAGTCATTGGCCACTGGCAGAGGAGCTCAGCCTTTCTCCCTTCTCTGGAGGGTCCCAAACCTCCAGTCACTTGGTTGGTTCTCCTGATAACCAGCCTCCATCGTTCCTTGTGTAAAAAATAACTTCATTAACATAACAAGACAGCTGTGATGCTCTTATCATTTAAGAAATTCTTTTTTTTTTAAAGATTTTATTTATTTATTTTTAGAGAGAGTGGGAAGGAGGGAGAAAGAGAGGGAGAGAAACATCAATGTGTGGTTGCCTCTTGTGCACCCCCCACTGGGGATCTGGCCTGTAACCCAGGCATGTGCCCTGACTGGGAATCGAACCAGCGACTGTTTGGTTCGCAAGCTGGCACTGAACCATTGAGCCACAGCAGCCAGGGCTCATTTAAGAAATTCTGAGGGTTTTAGGAAATATGTTCTAGAAAGGGGGAAGAAGACCAAATAAATATTTATTTCTTATCGTAAATCACAGTGTCACACATCTTCCTTCATTGAATAAATGAAGGTACTTAGGCTCACATATGTGAAGAGATTTTTCCATAGTTGAATAGTTCAGTAGAGGCAAAGCTAGAACTAGACCCTGGAATATTCTGATTTCCTGCCTATTGTTTTCATGCCTTTAATTACCTGGATATTTCTGAATTTTGCCTTTGAAATAACCAAAGTTTAATGAACTGGAGGTCTGACAGCAAAAATTAAAAATCATTCAAATTTATTATTTCCAGGTTTTTGAAGAAACTGGTTTTGATATCAAAGATTATATTTGTAAGGATGATTACATTGAACTTCGAATTAATGACCAGCTTGCTCGTTTGTACATTATTCCAGGAATTCCAAAAGATACCAAATTTAACCCAAAGACCAGAAGAGAAATTCGGGTATGTACTTGAAAATACTTTGAGGTTGCTGGACAGTATCCCAGTTGAATGAAATAGGAAATTGCTTTAGAAACTCCTTGATAGTAATTAACTAAATGAATTATTTTCTTCTTTTGTTTCAGAACATTGAATGGTTCTCCATAGAGAAATTGCCCTGTCATAGAAATGATATGACCCCAAAATCCAAACTTGGTTTGGCTCCTAACAAATTTTTTATGGCTATTCCCTTTATCAGGTATGTTCATACTTCTTGAAATAAAAATCTAACCTTTATAATTTTGATACTCAGCTTCTTCAGAGAGCCCAGTTTTAAAAGGGAATTCTTAATTTTTCCATAGACCGTTAAGGGACTGGCTTTCTCGGAGATTTGGAGATTCTTCAGACAGTGACAATGGATTTTCCTCAGCTGGTAGCACACCAGCTAAACCCACTGTGGAAAAATTGAGGTAAAGAAATATATTCATAGGCTTCTGACTTTCTGGTAGAATTTAGTTTTTAATACAGTTGTATTTTGCTTCTAAAGTTTTGCAGAGGTGTTGGATTCCTTTATAGGTACTATTTTGGTACTGGTCTCACAGATATTACAGATAGAAGGTTCTTTTTTTTTTTTTTAAGGGTTTTTTAAATTAGTTGAAAAAGGTTATTTCAAATTGGGAAAGAGGATACCAACTCTTTATGGATAAATAGAAGAGGAGGAAAGGAGGAATCTTCTGTGTGTATTTATACTGTTACTTCTCTGTTCTCATTTCTACTGTAGAGATAATCATGTTTCTGAAGGTGTTTGAATGAAGGATATATTTAGGTCTGTTTGTGTAGGGGAGACAAAGGATGCTGATACAAAATTTGTTCAGAAGGAACTGTGAAGACTTAGGTGGGCTTTATTTCCCTAGTATATAAAGAGTAACTATTACATGGATATAAACCACAAAGGACATTTTCTTGTTTTGAACTTAATAGTATTTGAATCATAATTACAGAGTAGGCTGAGTAAGTAATTTTGTTCAAAAAGCACATATATTTGTAATCAGCTTGTTAGAACTTTGCCTATGTTAGATTAAGAGTTGCTTTTTACATTTTCTTTAATTTAGATGTTCTGTTTTTATCCCAGAGCTTCAAAAATTAAACAATAGAAGTAAACTACATGTACAGTGAATATTTTTAGAGAATATTCGGTTTTAATTGTGTTTTATGAGGACAGAGAAG
>VMDR010030719.1:0-12278 GCA_007922815.1 Macrotus californicus
TAGAATGAGACAATGAATCTTAAGATTCTGATGATCACAGGAGTCAGCTTCCTGTACCTTTACCATTAATTTTACAGCCACTTTCTACATTTTCTCTCTCTTTTTTTTTTTACTATTGAGCCTTGACACAAGTTGTGTTCAGGTATTTACCCACTGGGTATGACTGAATAGTAAATTATTCATATCATGCTTATTTCTAATACATAGGCATTTATAAAACTACATTTATAAATGTGATTCTTAAATCTACTAATCAACTTAGGCCTTAAGCAATGGGAACCCAAACACTTTCAATGCAATGAAGCCAGCATAGTTTAAATTTGTGTTATGAATGGCTATATTCTAAGAGTAAGCAGCACAATTTTCTTGAATTATTATCAATAAACAATAGGGAAGTTATCAAGGTGAATAGTTTCCAAGTTAGAAAACTCTGAGCATTTATTGTAACCTCTGAAACTCAGTCTTCAAACGACTTTTCAGATGACTGGGCATTTACTCCACCCCTCCCACCTCCTTCAAAATTTTGCACTATTAATTATCTGCTCCCCAATTGTATCTTCAGTCTCTCTCCGTGTTCTTTTTTTTTAATGACTTTATTGTTGTTCATTTACAGTTATCTGCATTTCCCCCCCCCCCACTCCTCTCCGTGTTCTTACTTTGTATGGTATAGTAGACTAGTGTGATCTGTTATGCCTTATCTTAAAATACCGTATAACTTGTTCCAGGCACAAAATTCTTGCAGATGCACAAGGAGAGGACAGGAGCACCTGTGCTAGGTGTTAAGACAGTATGGACAGAGAAGCAATGACTGCCGAATACCCCAAGGACGGGGGCCGTGGACTGTGGCACTAATTTGCCTTCAAGCTGCTTCTTACATGGCCACCCTGGGCAGTATGCTCTGGGTTAAACAAGATCAGAAATATATTTAATAATGACAGTTAAGTCTCCCAAGCAACTTTGAATAGGCCAGTAAGTACAGAATAAAATAAGAAATCACACAGAGGAGTATCAGCAAAGGGTGGATTTTGTCCTCTTAAAGCCCAGAATTAGCTCTGACCTCTTCCTTCATGATCCTCCTGTTCTTTCCATTCCTTCATGGTCCATTCTGGCCACCTCTCTTGATAAAAGATGTCGCAAGTCTGACTTCATTCTTTCATCAGAGGTACATGGTTTTAGAATGCAAAAGTTAAACTTTTAAAAGCAATGGATTCTAAGTGGAGGTTTTTACACCTGGTAACATTTTGGAAAAGGGGAATTAGCATTTTTCTCATTTCCATCCTTATTATATTGGAACTCTTTAGAAGGACTTAGTGGAAACTAACTCAGTTGGGCTTTGTTTAATGTGCACTCAGTGATTACCGAGAAATGTTCGTCTGAATCATTGGACTGGTTCCTTACTTTTGTTCTCACAGTTGCTCTCCACAAGGTCCTAACTTAATTCTCCCTCTCCCATCCTCTGTTTATTATAGCTATGGCTCACTGAAAATAAATAATTCTAATATTCAAAGTCAGTAATATTTACTTAGTGAAATTAGATATGACTGTACTTTGGGATGGAAATTTGGTGCAGAATGCCATTCATTTTCATTTTATGTTTCTTTTTCTGTCTCACAGTGATAAGTGGATTTGCTGCCTTTAATCACTAGGTCTTAGAATTGAAAGGTGCCTTATATATCAGTGCAGGGACTGATTCCATACTTATCCTCTGCACCTAGCCCCTGGAAAATAGTATGTGCTTAGCAAATATTTGTTGAATAGCTTTGGCTGGTTCAGTCTTTCCACCCAGTGCAGGAATATTTTCAATCATTTTCCTGAAAGATGGTCCTTCATATCTTGTGTTTGAACCTTTCCACTTCCAGGGATTCTCTTCCTTCCTTCTCCTCACCCCCTCCTTCTTTCAGTAGATATGCTGAGTTCTTAACTATGTGCAGACTGGCATATTTCAAGTAAAAATACATTCCCTGCTTTCATGGAATTCACAGGTTAGTAGAGGGTCAAAAAAGAAAAGTGAAGACAGGACTCTGATAATTGCAGAGTGCAAGATGGCCTCTTCTAGGAAGCCAGGGACGATTCCACAAAGTTGGAAAAGTGAGATGAGTAGGAGTGGGTTTGGTATAGAAAAGAAGGAAGACCACCCAGGCAGAAGGACCTGCCTGTTCAAGACCAGGAGGTGGAAAGAAGCCTGCTATATACCAGGGACTGAAGGAAGGTCAGTATGGCTGCAGCCAGCTGAGTAAGGGGGTAGTGAGTACAAGCTGGGCCTGGACACCAGCAAAAGGGCCTGCCACAGAGGGCCTTGTAATCCCTGCTCAAGAACTTGGGCTTGATCCTAAGGGCACTGGGAAACCACCCAGTGGTTTTCATAGGGGGGTAGCATGATCAAATTTGCATTCAGCTCACTGCTAGATGTGTGTGTGTGTGTGAGAGAGAGAGAGAGAGACAGACAGACAGACAGACAGAGAGAGACAGAGAGAGAAAATCTTCCTTCTATTGACTTAAAATTACCTCCACAGGCCTTTTTTCACAGGTCTTGCTCTTTCTTTGGGAGCTCTACAGAAACAAGTCTCCTCAGGGGGGGCTTTTCAAACCCCAGTTCTGTTTCAGTTTCTTATCATCCTGATCATGCCTTTCTGTGCTTTATATATATATCTATCTTCCTTAAAAAATGTAGCTAACAGAGTTGAGCACAGTTCTCCATACATTGTTTTCTATAATATGGACACTGTTCTTGAACACACACACCATCAAATGCTTCATAACAAGTTTGTAGTCCACAAAACCACCCAACCCCCAGATATTTCCGGTGCTGTGCCAATAAATTAGGAGGCCTCTCTCATTATATTTTTGTTCCATTATTTGTCTGGTTTTTTTAAACATGAATAAGTAAAAGAGTCCCGGGCACCATCCCTGACACTGCCACCAACTTAGCTGCACCATTCTGGGAAGGTCACATAGTGTCTGGGCTTCCGTGCTTTACAGAGAGCAAAACTTTCCCCAGCCCTGGTGTTTCCTTCTGTGTGGTGGGAACCCCACTCCTGAACCGGCGGTGGGCTCTCTTCATTCCTCTCACCCACTCTACCCAGGGAAGGAGTGATTTAGTCTGATGGGAGAGTTTGGAGGAGAAAATGAACATCTGTAGGTCAATGCCCTTTCTCCCCTTTCTTTGCGAGTAAGCAGCAGACAGAAGGCATGCGCTCTGACCTGCTCTCCCTGTGCTGTAAGTTTCCCCAGGGGTTTGAACCCCCATGGGAGGCCTGTAATAGTCCAGGAGGGTTCTGTATTAGGAGGCCCACTTGCCTGCAGATTTAAGCCAGTTTCTTCATTATTTATCAGCAATGAGGTGATAGCTCTGTTGTGTGTCATTGTCTTGTTTCTGAATTGGTTCAGCACCCAGTGCTATTTCTTGGGCTTTCCCAAAGAATGAAAGGATAGCTAATATTTACTTTCTAAAATTCCTTGTTCCTAGGAATATGACTTTACATTTATCCCATTAAATGTCTTTAGGTTTTCCTCAGCTCATTCTTCATTATAGCCAAAATTAGAATTAATTGTTACCCAGTAGTCTGGAGGAGTTAATTCACGTCCTAAACCAATTAGCTAATTCCGAGGAAGTGAAGCTGGCCTGAAGTCCATTCTAGAAAAGAATGCAGTATAGTGGAATGTTGCCATATTATTATTCTCAATGTTGCTCTCTTATGCTATTCTCAATACCATATTGCAATTATATGGAAGCTCCCATTAGTAAAATGCCATTTCTTAGAAAGGCTCAAAATCAGATCTGCTGGGTATTCAATTCCACTCTACTGTAACGAATGTCGCAGCAAGGTTAGATGCTACACAGTTGACATATCCTTTGAAAAGCATGTCTGTAGTGCCTGTCATGTAACAAATGCAGAGGTAAATTATACATATTGATGATGATGATGTGTCAAATTGTTAGTAGTTTATATTTGCCAAATGCTTTATGTGATTCAAAGAACTTTTTAACTATTTAGGAATAATTATTTCTGACCTATCTACCTAAAAGTTAGAAATAGCAAATTAAATAACTTTTCAAATGCTTGTTGTGGTTAAAAGAATACAACTACAGTTAATTTTTTAAGTGTTTCGAAAATAAAATTTAACTCTGATGTTGCTCATGGATATACTAAATATTTATTCTACTCAAATGCAGTACTGAGGGGCTTTGATACAAGCATGTATTATTGTTGTAATTACTACCAATAGTGATAGTAAAAGGCCACCTAAATAATTCAGTCCAATAGAGAAAGATCATCTTAATTGAACCAAAAATGCTTTCAAGTGCCCAGAATGATAGGAGTTAGGAAAAAGACCTTCAGTGAATGTATATAAATTAATGAAAATTTCCAAATATTGACTTGTGGTTCAAAAGTGTGTTCATAAGTCAACTCTGTACAACCTGGTTACCTTTCCCTACATAAATGGTTGAAGAAGTGGAATTTAAGATGAAATTCATAATTCTGGATTATGACAGCATATTTATATCACTTGTGATGTGCCCCAGTTGGTACTACTAAGACTCATTCCAGTTTTAACTGTGGTAACAATAAAGATGTGAAGGTGAAGAGAGAGAAAAGGTCTTTCCTCTCTCGCGCCTGAACAATGAATTGCATCGTTCTGACCCCTCTTAGGCATTTCTTCTGTCTTCTATTATGTCTCCTCTCTGGTCCTACTGTGTTCTATTCTTGCCCAGTTAAAGAGTCTGAGCTGAAATGCCTGCCTTTCATAGTAATCTGAAAATGACTCACCTGGCTTTAAAAATCCCTGCAGTATTTGGATGTTTACCAGGATATTTGTGATCCCAAAGCAACTGCTCTTTCATAGGACTTGGCTAGATGACAGCAAGTTTCAAAGGTCCAAGTAGTAAAGGAGAAAGAGTTTGAGGTTTTGCAGACAGCCTTGTTGGCAGCTCCTCACCCTGTTGCCAGTTGTTCCTCCCCTCCCAACCCCATGGTTTTTTAGTATCTCTAGGATTATTCCCACTGCAACCATGGGAGAGTTGTCTGGGTAAGAAGAAGAGGGTGGAGCTTAGTGATGTGGCCCCTTGTGTGGAGGGGAGTCAGCTGTACCATGTTTCTGTGGACTTCGGTGATGTTTAAAGGCTCAAAACTGCTATCTTCAGAAAATTTTTTTTTTGCAATCCAAATTATAATTTTAATTTATTTCATATGTTTTTTTCCTTCTTTCCTCTCTCCCTCTTTCTTTCTTCCTTTCTTTCTTTCTTCCTTTCTTTCTTTCTTTCCTTCCTTCCTTCCTTCCTTCCTTCCTTCCTTCCTTCCTTCCTTCCTTCCTTCCTGGCTTTAACCAACAAGAATTTATTATCTCATAGTTTTTGTGGGTCTTTCCTTCCTTTTTAAATAGATAGGGCAAAGTTATATTATACCCAGCAATTACCTTCATTACAAATTCTGATCCAATCTAAAATAATGAGTAATCACAAAACATGGACAAGTAAAACATAATGCATAATCTACAGTTTCTGAGGTGCTGTGCTTGAAGAATAAGGACTAAGTCACAAACTGACTTTAAGTGCAGGGATAAGCAAACATGCAACACCCCTCCATGCTGATCCATTTCTCTTCCATTATGTCACCATCATCCCTGTGAATCATTATGCCACTAGGTTCTGTAGAAGTGTCTTTCATGTCCATTTCCTCTTCACGCCCACTGCCTGGACCAGTCCTGAATGTGCACAAGAGCCCCTATCTTCTGGCTTACTCTTCTCCCCCCAGCTTCTCCCGCTGCATTACAGTGATCTTTCTAAAACAGAGGTCTTACCATGGCATCAATCCACGTGAAATTCTCGAGGGCTTATTCTCACCCAGTGAATACACCTTAGCACAATAAACAAAGCCCTGTTATAAATCATGCTGAGCCCATCTCTCCAGATTTGCCTCCATTCATTTTCCCACACAGATTTCTCTCTGTTGTTCACCTGTACACTCTGTTCACCCTCCTTCCTCTATTCTGTCTGTCCTGCTTGTCCGTGTGCCTGGAATTCCCCTTTTTCTTTGCCACCTGAGCTGCCCCCTCTAAAGCAGGAATAATCATTCCTTCTGTTTCGTTATACTTTGTATAATACTAAACATTGCAATTTTTATAGTATCTAACTTACTATTGTAGTAATTTTATATGCTTTTCTTATTCCAATCTAAGAAATGAGCTCTATCAAGGATCTTCATTGTTCCTAGAACATAAAAGATGCACAAAATATCAAAATCAAATATTGAGAAATGTTGAGGTTGAGTTGAGTCAATTTAAATAAAGCAGAACAGGCAGAAGTAGCCATCTTACTAAAATCTTAATGAATTAAACTACTTATAGCACATACATAAAACATCTTTCCCTAATCCTACATCTTTCAATTAAAGTCTTAAATAAAAATAATCAAATAAAACAATTAGAAATTCAGGAAATTGGAGAACACAGAAACTTGCGTGTAAAGACTCAATAATAGAAAATGGCACTTTATAATATTTTACACCGATGGTAATGATAGAACTACCACTTGTGTCATGCCTATTCACTATGGCATTTCTTACATGACACAGCCTTAGTTTACAGTCTACTGCTGAGCATCCACTATGCAGGAAGGCTTGGGCTGGCATTGTCATGTAAAAGAAAATGAATGACCTGTCTTTGCCATGGGGGAGCCTTGACCAGGCCCTGACATGGACGATGTCCACTATATTGGAACTGCTGTGCACCCCAAAATATCATAGCTAGTGAAAAGACCTTCTTCGTGACACAGCCCTTAATTCTTTCAGTCATTTTGTCTCTTTCTGAAAGGAGCATCTGAATGATCTAGTGTGCAGGGTCCTGATTCCTTCTGTAGGAGTAGGAGGTCCAGATTGCAGCAAGGATGCCAAGCAGTTGCTAGTGTCTAGTTTGTGGTACTAAAAGTCTAAAATATTTTTGGTTTTAGAAAGTTTCCTGTGTACAGGCATGTATGTCATACTCTTCTGTCTAAACCTGCCCCCCCCCCCAATAAGCACCTATTTTGCACAAGTCTGAGTAGTGAAGGCTCTAGGGAAGAGTGCACTCAGATGCTGCTCTGTAAAGATGGTACTGCGGTGGGGCTGTCAGATGTAAAGGATGTAAGAAGGCACTAACACAGGCTTTGGGGGTGGGGCGGGCCTTCGGGGGATGAGTACAATGTCCAGAGTCGGTGTGCGGTTTATTTATGTTTGCCTTGAAAAGTCCGGGCCCTTCATACTGTACTGGCACTCTCTGCCTATGTGTTCTAAGAAACTTTTCTTTTATAGATGTTTTTCCACATTTACTACTAATCGGGTGATGTCGTCCGGTTTGAAGGCACAGAGGCCACCTGGGTGGGGGCTGCTTGGCTGGTTTTCCAGGCAAGACCTCATAGACCGGTCTTACCTTGGAGAAATCACCAGACTCCCTAATGTGGTTCTTAACTTTGTGACTCGGGCACCTCACTCCCTCAGCCTACCAAAAAGTCATCTGACCCACGTGGTCTGATTTAAACTGACATCACTGACCACATCATCCAGTTATGGTGGGGGGCTGTTCTTTTACGGTGACATGTTTACACCTGCCCTCCAGGAAGCTCTTCCTGGTTTCCAAATGTCTTGAAGTCCATGTGGACATAAATCAGTTGGTTGCTCTTTAAGCAACAAGTCAGAGTGGAAGGAGGTTTCTAGATGGCCAGATATCCCAAGTGGCTGAATGAGTCATTTCTCACTCAGCAGGGTACTGCCCTTAGCAAGAACGTGCGACCTCCTTAGGGGCGGTCTTTTCTCCCCTGGACAGTGTTGCGGGGAGCTGCCAACTGCGGTTGTCCTGATCCCCAGGTTCATACATTCACATAGACCATCCTCTTACATTGCAACGCTTGCAATTCAGAGATGTTAACATCACACAGATAAATTCTCTCATCCTATTTGGGGGGTGAGAATCCTTATTTATTTACTTTTTTAAAAATGTGGCAACACTTGCATATGTGTTGATGTATTCCATCAAGCCACGTCCTTACCCCGTTTCCCTACCTACACTGTTCAGGCATGGCTGGCTCGGAATGGGGTAAATTAGACAGCTTCACGCAAGAAGTTATTTTTAAAGCTTGCATTGTGCTTACTAAGGTAGCTATAAAAACACTGCTGGGGAAAATTAAAGAAATAACATAGCACTAGTCTGCATAAGCCAATATTTGGACTTCAGCCATTTATATTTTGCTCCTATATTGGTTTGTTCTCCATAAAATTCCCTTATGAAAACTCAGAAGAGATCTTTAAACCACAAACACCGTTGTGTCAGATGGCTATTCAAGTTCTTAATACCTTTTTTCCTTTGGGGTGTGCTCTCCCAGATCTTCTCCGCTGACTTCCTTATTAACTTGATCCTTAAATGTCATTACATTTATTTGGCTTATATCTATGACTAAAGGCCAATGCTCTCCATTGGCAGTTTGTGTTCATTCGTTTTGATTAAAACTTTTAATAAACTTTTCTTGGTGTGACCGGATATTCACAGATTCCTTGAAGTTTGAACCTCAGCTATAATGCAAACATAATACCAGGACCAATTTATATTAGATTTTAATATAACCTAATATAAAGGAGGTTATATATTCATATTTTAATACAAATTACTTATAAATTATAAAATATTTTAAAATATTTAATTTTAATAGAAATGATAAAATATGTATATTTTATACTGGTTCAGTCTCCTGCGATTTGCAGACTCCCGACCAAGTACATTCTTTAGTTCCAAAGACAGGGGGTTTGTGTTGCATTCTAGGAGTTAAAGAAGCTCTGCTGTCAGGTGAGAATGACTGGAGCCCCTGCCACCCAAATTCTAACTCGCGTTCCTCCTCCAGCCCTGGGGAATTTCAGAGTGCCGTTGTAGCAGGCGCTGTTGGTGCCTGGAGCAGAGCCTCCCCTGCCACTTTAGCACGCTCTTGTCCACTGCCAGCTGACAGTGTCTGCACCTGTTTGCCCAAGGGCTTTTCCAGAGTCCTGTTCTCTGCCCAAACACAAAGGGGCAGGCTAGAAGGAAGGAATGGAGAATTAATATCCCTGAATATCCTCAACCAAGTCCTGATGGGATGTGGTATACAAATACCTAGCAACTTTTCCTCCAGGGTGGATAACTTTGAAGTGTGTATTACACTGTTTTTCCAAGTTCCTGCCACCACTAAGCTCCAGTTGCCATGGTGCTAGCTGGCTCAACAACCCCCCCTTCGCTGCTTCCTTCCTTTCCCTGGCTCACCTCCTCATTCCCTACCAGCGCTTTCTGCACCTCCCAAATAAACTGCTTGCACTTGAATCCATGTCACAGGGTTTGCTTCTGAGCTCAAACTAAGGAGTGACGTAATGCAGAAGAGGAAACTTCCTAGCCAATCTAATCAATATCCAGAAGCTGATAAACCATAATGGATATACTACCTGGTACATGATAATAACTGTTTTATGAATGCTTTTCACAATATTATCACATGTGTTCTCCCTTTCAAGGTGTGAAAATCCAGTGGGAGAAGCTGACTTATCAACCATGAGACTTTAATACACTGAAGTTGGTGCTATAAGGGAAGTGTGAGGAGTTTCCTGTGGGAGAATAGAGGTGAGCTAATGGTGCTTTAGGATGGGATTGGAAGTGAAGGAGGGGCATCAGGGAAAGTTTTATTGAGGGGATGATGTTAGATAAGGAAGTTGGAAAAGAGCATTTCAAAAGGGAGAACACGGAGACAGAGGGGGAGAGAGAGAGAACCAGCTGTAAATACTGCCCTGTGAGGGGAATAGTGAGTGCGAACATGGGTGTTTGGGGAGCAGTGACTGGGAGGAGATGGTGAGAGGCCACCAAGGCCATGTTATTGGGACTTGGCCTCTTCCTGCAAGTCACAGTAAGACATCAAAGGTTTTTAAGCAAAGGAGTAACATGATTAGCTCTCTGTGTTAGAAAATCTTGTTTTCAGATATGTAGAGAGGAACTGTGAGATACTTTGGACTATTTTTGATCTCAGTTTTACATAGATGGGGCGAAGGTAAGTGGTTAATTAAGCATGTGGATGTTTTTATCTGAATCCCAGCCCTGTCACTTACTTATCATGTGATAAAAATAACTGACATATATTGAGTCTACTAAGTGCCTGGCACAGTTCTGAGTGTTTTGCATGTACTGAACTATTAAGTCCTTTGTCCTTCAGATTCCTCATCTATATGATGGAGATCACATTATTTTATGTTAATAAAATATTATCTTGTGACAATATTTTCTGTAGCTGCCTGGCAGAGTAGTTACATAGATAAGTTTATTTGTGTAAACTTCTCAGAACAGTGCCTTAGAACATAGACAGCAGGTGCTGAGTAAATGTTATTTTTATTATATTCCCCTCTGCTCTCAGAAGAGCACATATAAGGGGGACCTATGCTAAGGGGCTTTGCTAAATACCCCTACATCTGGGTTTGGACATTATTGAGAAGCATCCCTGGCAGGTACCTGCCCGAGTTGAAGGGTAGATAGGAGGCTAATTGTGGTGCAATATCCCATAGCCTTACTTTCTTTATGCAGCTCCAAGAATTTTGTCCACTGAAAAAGCTCTGTTCAACCTAGACCAGAGCCAGGGCAGAGCTGTTCTTTAGTGGAGGTGCTGAAGGAGTTAGGGTAAGTTGTCCGACAGCCAAGGCACCTGAGCAGTGTTCCCAGTGTTAGAATCTAGGAGGAAAAAGCAGCACGAAACCAGCAGTGAGTTCTGGGATCAGAATTTGGAGCAGCGTCTGGCTGGTGTGTCTGACTCCAAGGAGCTTCTGCTCTACTGTCTATGGAGCCGTCGGTGAAGCCTCTAGAGAGCAACCAGGATTCTAAGGGAGAGGATTCACAGGGCTTTGCTTGTCTGTAAAAGGGCTACCGGGTTTCCTTCCAGAAGGCCCTTATCCCTGAAGCTTCAAGTTTTGGTTATGAATGTCCCACTTGAATCAGGTAGCATCTTGAGGGACAATGGAGACTGTGGAGTAAAAAGTTAAGCTTCTCATCCAGACAGCTTATGAGATTGCAGATTCAGAATTATGAATGTGGGCTCTAGGCACCCATGACAATTTCAGACTAGAACTTGACTTTCAAATTTCTAGAAGCGAATCAGGTATGGAAAGATAGAGGTGCACTGATTTACTTTTTATATTCATAGTTTGAAGTAATTGTAACTTTTTCACAAAAGCACTGCATGACCACACGGCTTGCTTCTCTGCATCCTTCCTGATGTTTGTCCTTTTCACGGACTCTTCCCCCCTGAGGCAAGCAGAAGAGGTAGAACTCAGCTTCCTCAGTAGAATATGATATACTTGCATCTTAAAATGTTTCATGTTCACAAGGAACTTCTGGGCCACTTTCTGATTTCTTTTTTTTTAAATATATTTTATTGATTATGCTGTTACAGTTGTCCCATCTTCCCCTCTTTATTCCCTTCCACCCTGCACACCCCCTCCCACCCGCATTCCCCCTCTTTAGTTCATGTCCATGGGTCACATATATAAGTTCTTTGGCTTCTACATTTCCTATACTATTCTTAACCTCCCCCTGTCTATCTTCTATCTACCATTTATGCTTCTTATTCCCTGTACCTTTTCCCCCTCTTTCCCCACCCACTCCCCTGATGATAACCCTCTGTGTGATCTCCATTTCTGTGATTCTATTCCTATTCTAATTGTTTGCTTATTTTGTTTTTGTTTTTGTCTTAGGTTTTATTGTTAATAACCATGAATTTGTTGTCATTTTACTGTTACTATTTTTTATCTTCTTTTTCTTAGGTAAGTGCCCTTAACATTTCATATAATAAGGGCTTGGTGATGATGAACTTCTTTAACTTGGCCTTATCTGGCAAGCACTTTATCTGCCCTTCCACTCTAAATGATAGCTTTGCTGGATAGAGTATTTTTAGATGTAGGTCCTTGCCTTTCATGACTTGGAATACTTTCCAGCCCCTTCTTGCCTGCAAGGTTTCTTTTAAGAAATCAGCTGACAGTCTTATGGGCACTCCTTTGTAGGTTACTGTCTCCTTTTCTCTTTCTGCTTTTAAGATTCTCTCTTTATCTTCAATCTTGGATAACTTAATGATGATGTGCCTTGTGTTCCTCTTTGGATCCAACTTCTTGGGGACTCTCTGAGCTTCCTGGACTCCCTGGAAGTCTATTTCCTTCAGCAGATTAGGGAAGTTCTTCATTATATTTTCAAATAAGTTTTCAATATCTTGGTCTTCCTCTTCTCCTTCTGGTACTCCTATGATTTGGATGTTGGAA
>VMDR010030720.1:0-12293 GCA_007922815.1 Macrotus californicus
AAGGTTCATTGAATAAAATCAAATGAAACTATTTTTAAAAATAAAGTCATGAATTATGTTATTAGTAATTCACAATCCAAATGGTTATACATTCTTACATCTGAAGTATTCTGCTGCGTCTCATTTTACATAACAGTTTTTATTGTTTGCACATGTAAAAACTTCGTAAGTATCAGCTATTTTCTTTGTCTCACATTGCTCTCCATAAGGAGGAGAGAACAGTAGGACTCTGAGACACCATGAGGTGGGTGGTGTGGGCGGGAAGTCTGGTCGGGAGGGAGCAGAACAGGAGAGAATTAGAGGGGTGAGGGAAGAAAAGCGCCGGGAGCAGGGATGCTACATGGACCTTCTGTTGACCACTTTCTCCCTCAGAAAGCCACCGAATTGATCAGAACACATTTGTGTCATATGAACCCCTCCTTCTTTTAGGACAATGTCTAGAGCGAGTGGGTAAAGCACATACTCTGAAGGGAATAGTGTAGCAAACATCACAGAAATGATAATATGACTACCAATTTATGAAGGAGCCATGACCATTGTGGCATCATACTGAAAGGAAAACATGAAAAAGGAATCAGCACCTTCGATGCTGAAGGAAAATGTGACATGTTATCTCTACAGTTTTAAATAGACACTCACAGCAAGCAATACCATCTGCATGTGCAGGGCAATGGTTTTCTACCCTTTTGCCTATGAGACCCTCCTCAGTCTATTCACTACAGACCTAGGGGCAAATAAATGGTAATGACCCCTTGCCCACATGTCTAGTTTCCCAAAGAATCCCAATACACATTGGCTAAAAACCTGGGATTATACCAAATATAGTTTGAAAATGACTACCCCCTTATACTTCACAAATAACATAATTTAGTCCATTTTTCTATAGTAGTGTACCCCCCAAAGAATTCTCAATGAGCTAAAAACATTTCTGTGGTCACTGAAATTAAAAGGGACTTCAAATAAGAGACATCTGGCTGAATCCATGTCATACTACTATGTTTAGTTTCTTAGAAACAGATAGCTTTCGAAAATTACTCCGCTGACAATTAAAACATGCATTTGATATTTTCCAGTATCTCTGAAACTTCAAACAACTATACATTATAGTAACTCAGATACTTTTTTGTTCAGGGTGCTTTTTTGTTCAGGGTGATTTAATAAGTTTTTTAACCTTTATCAGGTCAGCACACACCCTCAGTAAGACAGGGGACGTTTGAAGTGTCCCTGACACATGACCACATCAAGATGCAGTATCTACAAAGCCAAATCTGCTCCGTCTAAATCGCAGCCCAGTAAACTCAACAAATGTATCCTATGACAATCCCCTACATAGCTGATTAATGAAAGTTCTGGGAAATGAACAAAACTCTTAGTTCAGTCTATCATCACTTGCTCACCAAAGCAAAAACCCAAAGTAAGACTCTTTCCCTGCTGTGAGCAAATTGCTTTCATTAACATTAAATGCACTTCTCATGTTTGTAGCAATTTTTCACATTCTGACAGATAACTTTAAACAGAGCATATGATAAGAGAGTGATAAACAGAAAAGATCCCATGAAGGTGGCTGGAAAGAAATCCTTAAATAGAAATTATTTTTTTTATTTTTTTAACTACCCTTTAACAACCAATCAAAATTTGCCATGTTTGTGTTCAAGATTTATCTTTTTCTAAGACTATTTGCAAATGTGACCAGAATACAGAAATAAACACTCCATCTAAGCAATAAAAAAAATGGCATTTTCTGAGCAACTATTCCTTTGTTTTCTCAGAACAATTTATTGTCACCATTATCTACAAAACAGTCTTCTAGAACCAAACAAAGCCTGGTACCATGGAAGCACTTTAAGTTTGTTTGCTCATGACTGAACCTCCGTGGATAGAAAACAGTATCTCTCTGCTCTTCTAGATACAAAAACAAAATGATGTGCATTATACATTTTGGCTATGAAGTATAAGAAGTATACATAGTTAGAGGAAATCCAAAAGGATGATTGAGGGTATTAACGTTATGGTGACAGTTTTGCCTAATCCATTTAATAGTTCTCTACTACTTCTGACAGGTTCTATCTTCCTAAATCTTAGCTTCAGCCCCCAATTTCATAACCCAGAAAAGCACTATGTTCTTAATGCGGTTAAAGTTATTAACATGTCAACCAAGCCTACATGTAATTAACCTACTTCCTTCATCTGCCTTTCTTCCAAATCCAGTAATATTTCTACCTTGTCTGGGACATGTTGACATAAGGGGCTGAATGGAATTAGACTGGCTGAGCTTCTAGACCTTGAATGCTTACAATCATTGTCTGTGCAGCTCAAAAGTCTTCCAAGTTTCCAGGGTCTGCCTTTGCTTTCCACCCAGGACTCAAATCATGTGGATTCTTAAGGATGCCTTCCTTGTACATTACCGTCAACTTTACAATGTCATGAGGTTCCTTATAGATAATTCAGTACAGTTAGTCTTCAACAAAGAAATCTCATTTCTTCATTGTTTTATATCAAATTCAGCAACCTTAAGTTCTGATTGACATTTGTATTGATATACTGTTCAGGAACTGCCATTTTGTACCTATGGCAAACCATCTACCAATTAAGACATCTAGGTTTAAATTTCCATTCCCCTCCCCACTACACTCATTTGGACGGCATTTATGCCAAGGCACTGTGCTAGGTGTAGGTATCAGGTAAACGAGACAGGTTTGCTTCCTCTGGGAGGGGCCAGCCAAGGAGAGAAATAGAATATATATACAATCCAAGTTAAACGATCCAAATATAAGCAATATCATAAGGTAGGTAATGACAGGTTTATCCTGGTTTCTTCTTATGCTCAAAGTCACTCTGCTTTTTTACAGAATTTTATTTTATAAAAGACCATCCCCTCCAGCCTTCTTTATGACTTTGTTCTTTACAGGTGTCCCTTCTTTTCCATCATCATTCTTTTCCTCTACAGGCATAGCTCGTTTTATTGCACTTCACTTTATTGTATTTTACAGATGTTGCACTTTTTACAAATTGAAGGCACAACCCTATACCAGCAAGAAGATTATGACTCACTTTATTGCTGTGGGCAGGAACCAAGCCCGCACTAATTTTTGAGGTACATTTGCACATAGCATCATTCCTATCAACACACAAACGTGTCCTGGTGTTATCTTAAGAGAAAAAAAGTATTGTGATTGCGCGTGTACTCCGTGGTGCCCATCCCACTTTTTCTGCTCTCTTGTACACTGAACTTCTCAAAGTATCGAGTACACACACTGTCTCCTCTATCTCATTTCATTCCTCAGCCTACATCATGTGGCTTCTGTCCCCATCACTATAACCAAAATGCTCTTGGCAAACTCACAAAGAATTTAAATTGCCAAATATACCGGGTTCTCTAGTATCTTCAATAGTCTTAACCATCTCACCAGCATTCAACCTTCTTGGTCACTTCTTCCCCAAAAGACCCTTGTCTCTCAGCCTCTGTGACATCATTGCCTATTTACCTTTCTGGTTGCTCTAAGTTTCTCCTTAGATGGTCCCTCTGCCAAATAGATCCACAGGATTCTTATCTGGTCCCTCTTATCATTCTCTATGCACTGTCACCCAAGTTAACATCATTCATTCCAAGGGCTTTAATACCATCTATAAACAGTTAACACCCAGGTTATTTTCAACTCTGACCTTCTCGATTCCAGTAACATACATTTCACTAACCAACTTCATATCACAGTCTAAACATCAGTGTTGTCAAAACTGGACTTGTGACTTTTGTCCAAAGCCCATTTTTCTTGTCTTCATGATCTCTGTGAATATTACCATCCATTCAGCTGCCCAACCCCAAAACATAGGGTCCATTTTTGATTCATTTGCCTCTCTCTACACTCATATGAATCCCTGCGGCAAACCCAATTGCCTCTACCACTAAAATACATTAGAAAAATCCATCAACCTCTTCCCATCTCCTGGCTGCCACCAAGCTGCTCCAGGCCATTGCCATTTCTCACCATTTTTTCCGTAATATCCTCCCACCTCTCTCCCAACTACTGTTGACAAAGCATTTGGGGAGAACCTAGCAATATCAATTGCTCACATTACTTCCCTGCTTAAAACCCAATGGTTTTTCACCATGCTGAGAATAAAACCCAGCCTCTTACTTTGACCCACAAAGGGCTACATACCTGGCACTATGATCCTCCCCAATTTCACCTCCCAGCACTTTCTAGCTCACTCCCTGGCTGCAGCCTACTGGTCCTCTTGTAGTTCCTCAAACACATCAAAGTCTTCCCTGTTTAAGAGGCTATGCATGTGCTATTCTCTCCATGTGGAATGCTCTTCCTAAAACTGGATCTTCCTCCACCTTCAGATTGTAGCAGTTTAGGTGCCCTTTCTTCAGAGAGGCTTTCCACACCTCTTGCGGCAGTTTTTTCCATTGCGCTTTGTATTTCACAATCATGTTTTCACCTACTTATTTCTTGGCTGTGTCTCCCTCTAGGCTCTGACCTGCATAAGGATAGTGGTGTGCCCAGCACCTACAATACTACCTAGCAGCTTATAAACAATCAGCAGCCACTGGTTTAGTGAATCAGCCTTATAAGAATAGGAGACACGTCATACTGGGGAAGTCAATATCTCTCCAGCCCTGCCAACTCTTTTTTTTTTTTAGGATTTTAAAAAATTTTCCTCCTAGTATCATGCACTACCATAGGGATTTTCACATATTGCCTAACTGCTTTTCTCAATATATTTTGAAAGTAAGAATTATTTACCAAACTGTACCTATCAAACAACTGAGGAGAAAAAGGATGTTGCTTGTGATAACACAGAGTGTCAGGGATGGCATTCAAATCTAGCTGTTAACTCCTAATCTTTTGAAGCCCTTTGGATTATATCCAGAGCTGGCTCCATGGGCGTGAGAACCCCTTAGTCACATGGGGCCCCCATGCTTTGTTTCAAACTCTCATTCCCATCTCAGAATTCTTGACTTCTGAACCCAGACCATGAACTTTCATTCTGCGCTGGGCTCTGCCAAGTGTGCAGCCGGCCCTGAGCGCGCCACAGGCTTTGTTGTGAGGAGCTTCCTAGATTTATTCCTACTCCTTTGGCCTCTTCTTACTTGGAACCATTTAGGATCGAAGTACCCTGAAGGATTTACCACTGTATTCCCAGGTGTAAGGCATTTGCCAGTGTTAAGGAAATTCCCAGACCTAAATCCCAGAGGTAATTCACTACAGGCATATCTCATTTTATTGCACTTCACAGATGTTTTGTGTTGTTTTTTTTTTAAACAAATTAAAGGCAAGATCCTCCTCCAGTGAAAAGATTACTACTTACTTTATCGTAGTGGTCTGGAACTGAATCCACAATACCTCCAAGGTGTGCCTGTATTTCTCTTTCTCTGTCTGGAGAAATATCTGCTTATCTTTGTTTCATATCTCTCATTAAATCAAATCTCATCCATAGATAAAAGATTACTTTCCCATCTCCCCTCTTTCCAATCCCATGAAACTAGATTATTTTAGAAGTTCTTAGTCTAGAATCCAATTAAAGGTTTTGTCTAATAAATTATATCGCCCTGATTGGCCATTATTCAGGAACTCACCAAAACCACAAACAACTGAATTCATTGAAGGCATTCTCCTTATCCATGGTGGAGATGTTCCAAGACCCCCAGTGGATGCCTGAGATCAGAATGGTACCAAACCCTTTATATACTATGTTTTTCGCTTAACATATACCTACGATAAAGTTTAATTTATAAATTAGGCACAGTAAGAGATTAATAATAATAAAATATACTAGAATAGAATAGAATATATACTATAAAATATATTAAATATATAGAATATGTAGAATAACACATACTGTAGAATACAGTATACTATCATAAAAGTTATGTGAATTTAGTCTCTCTCAAAATATCTTATTTCACGAATGCATGTGTTCTTACCTTAGATCCTAGCAACCCCAGCACACATTTTTTTCCCTCTCCTGGTTAAGGGGAGAACTTTCACCTTTCCACTCAGCGGAAGTGCTCTGCAGACTCTCGTTGGCGCATCGGAACCGCCAGCACCACTGCTCCTGCCCTTCAGGGCCATTGCCAGGTACAATAAGGATTACAGAGTTGAACACCAGCACTGAGACACCACGACAGTTAGTCTGGTAACTGGCCACTCAAGTGACTAACGGGTGGGCAGTGCATGTGGAGGGAGACGCTGGACAAAGCGGTGATTCACATGCTGGGTGGGAGGGAGCGGGATGGCACGATTTCATCACGCTACTCAGAATGGCAAGCAAGTTAAAACTTAGGAGTTGCGTATTTTTGGAATTTTTCACTTAATTTTTTTCAGATCACAGTTGACCACAGGTTAACTGAAACTGCAGAAAGCAAAACTACGGACAAGAGGACTACTGTACCTTACCGCAATGACATTGCCTTACTCGCTATAATTTTTTTCTTAAGTGGTCAGTGATTCTATATTGTACCATGAAGCCTTTCAGATACCATTAATAACAGTGACAGTGCTTACCTGTCCTGTAGCCTCCCATGTCTTCCTCTGAAGTTCTCGTTAGGCAGGGGCTCTCAAAGTGCAATGCCCAGAGCAGCAGCAGCCAGCCAGCCAGCCAGCCCGTGTCCACGAACTCATTGGAAGTGCAAATTCTCAGACCACTCCCCAGGTCTATTTAATTAGAAACGCCCACAGGAGGCTTGTTAAACAAGCCTTTCAGGTGATTCTGATACATGCTAATGTTGATATCACCATCACAGATGATATTTATTAAAATGCTAGTATTCAAATGTGGGTTATCACCTAAATCACCTGGGGAATCTTTTCAAATTATACTTGACCCTTGAAAAATCTAGTTTTGAATTGTTCAGGTCCACTTACATGTGGACTTTTTTTTCAGTTGACTCTAGCAGTTCTACTGACCTGGGCAGTTCAAACCCAAGTGCTGCTCAAGGCACAGCTGTGTAGGGCTCCCAGGCTTGCCACAGGGATACAAAGTCCACAGGGATGGCGTAACTGGTTGGTCCCCAGGTGATTCACATGGCCGGCAGGTTTTGGAACCCTTCTCTAATGCAGTTGCTGTTTAAAATCAGTCACACATTTCAATTTGATGAACAGTTTTACCATTTCATCGTTGAGTTCCTTCAGATTACTTTTCATTGATGTAGCTCTGCAGAGCTTCACAAATTTAATCTAAAACTACTTGTTCTGATGCTTTGGCATGACTTAGCAGACAAATTTGCAAGTAAAACAAGCCTAAATGTCATGTTTGGTGAAAAACACAAAATACAAATTTTTAAAAATATAGCAATAACAAAAACAAATTTATTTTGTCTCATAACTGCTTTTAACCCTTGAGCACATTTTGAATATATTATAATCATCAAATTGCCCCAGGTTTCAATAACTGGCTTCTTGGGTTAGTTTAATATAAAGAACATTTTGAAGCATATTTGATGGGCTCCTTATTGAGGACCTACTATGTGCATGGTACTGCACATCATTGGTTAATCAAATTTCACCCTGATCATAAGCCAGAGGAAAGCTGGGGTGAGAAAATACTTTGACTAAATGTACACCTTCACCACCACCCCCAACTTATTCTTCCCAAACTTCCTTTTATATTCTTCAGAAAGATGAGCAATTTTTTCTGATAGCTCATCTGTCAATCTTTGCTCCGTCTTTCAGGAAAGTGATGAATGAAGACAAAAAAAAATGAAGAAAAATGACATCTTTTTCCATTGTTTCCATTCCTTATGAGTACAGAATATAGAGACAGGCAGCGTGATTTCAAACTCAAATTCCATGACATTGATCAAGTTCCTTCATATCACTATGCCTTAGTCTCTTCATCTGTAAAATGGATGAGGTTTTAAAGAACAAATGATTCGATAAATGTAAGCCTCACAGAACAGTTTCTAGCACATAGAGTTCCATATGTGTAACTATTACTAACATTCCCATGTCACTACTCTTTCCCATTTTAATCCACTCTTTGCCATTTTAATTTGCAAATCCACATTTACCTACATCCTAGAGTCTAGGCCCAAGAACCCATGTCATCCTGTCTCCAACAAAACAACCTGCTGTCCTGTTCTTGCTTTTCTATGATACTTACAGTCTATCCTGCAAAGGCTGGAGTTATTTCTAACTTCCTTTGTCATTCTCTAATCGGTATACATCTCCCCAATTCATTGTGGTATAACAGGAACATTGTGGACATAGGCTTGGGTTCAAATCTTCATCTCCTTCCCCTCTCCTTTTGGCTCACTCAGTTCCAGTGTCTTTTGTCTTCTTGTTCCTCAAACGCTCCTCTGCCTGGACACTTGTACTTGCTGTTCTCTCTGCCTGGAACATTCTTCCCCAGGGTATCCCCATTGCTTGCTCCCCTGCTTCATCCTGACATCTGTCCTATAAGCACTAATATCATTCCCTCTAGCTAAAATAGTACCCCTCTTCTTTTCTACCTCCCTCCTTGCTTTATTTTTCCTCAAAGTACCTATAATCACTAGACATTTTATTATATGCTTATTGGCTTGTCTATGTATCTTCTGTTGGCCCTCACCAGAATATAACCTCTGGGAGGGCTGGAACTTGGTACAAAGGAAACGACACTTACCTAATCAGGTTGCTGTATGGATTGAATGAGATAACATGTATAAAATATAAAATCATTATAAATATTAAAAGGCCTAACAAAATGCTGAGCATATAACAAATGTTCATTTTCTCCCTTTTCTCATCACAACAAATGAAGAAGGCAGCACGTGTTGCTTCTCATATATCCCTACTACCACCATCATGCCCCCCAATAGTGTCCCAGAAACCTGAGAAAAATGAATGAAAATTCTTCAATTGTATGGTCATTATTTAGACTTGCAGCAAAAGTCAGCATATCCTAATTAGATTTGAAATATACCTGGCTGTGAAAATATAGGTATATACTTCTTATGCATACACAGAATCAGATTAAATAGGAGTGCTTGTAAAAAGAGATGTTTTGATTAAGTGATTTTTCTAGTTCATCATCAACTCAGTTTTCACCCCTCAAACACATCTCTTCCTGATCTGTATTCAGTTTCTTGCCTTAATCAGTAGGAAGCACGGAACACAAATCCACTTTCTCTTGTATCTGAGTACAGCATCTTCGCTGAAGGCATTGTTATGGACCCCCATTCCAATCGGATATAATTGAAGACATTAAAGATGCAGCATATTAGCCCGGCTCTGTTCTGACCTCACCACGAACCAAGGTAATTACTTCTTTCAAATTGAACGCTAGTAAAGGTTCTTATTTAGCTCTTATTTGTCATGTTTTTCTAATAGTAAACCATACTATTAGAAAACACACAGAAAACCTATTTAGCAAGGGTTCTATACTCAAGTTTTGCTCCTATTTGAAGTGTCCTAGATCTGGTTTTGATGGACATCACATAAAATAACCAGAGTTTATTTACAACTTGACAGAAGTAAATGATTCAACATGCTAAAAATAATAAAGGAAATAAAGCCTTATGATCATGTAAATCCAGTTATGTTTCCCTATTTTCGCTGAAAAATATTAAGAGAAGTAGCATCAAAAATACCATGTTTTTCTTTCTTCATTCAATGGTTTATTCCTTTAACTAAGCTTGTTTGCAAGACTGCTGACAATACAGTCTCATCACTTTCACTGTTTAGTTCTACGCTCAGTACAGTCACCATCCATGGCCGCCCTAAGCCACCTACCTAAACAGATTAGCTTTGTGAGGGGAAAGACATGTAAAAACTGTTCACGCTGCTTTAACCAGCTTATCCCTAACTCACAAGTCAACCATGTATTGAAAAAATTAAAGGTGCATTTGAGTTTTATCTCTGCCATTTCCCAGCTATCCTAGTTAACATTTGCTTAACTTCTCTGAAATTTAGTTTCTTTTTCTGTGCTTTGGGCATCCAAAGAAAGCCTACTTCAGGATGATATTGAGAAGATTATGGAAGAATCATTGAAAGTGCCTGGCATTTTAAAACACCAAAATAGTACTCATTTTCTTCCCTTCTTCATTGTTTCTCTGTCCGGGATATAAAACACCTGAGTCTAGAGCATTTCCACCATGTTCTTTCACGTACTCCACACACAAGTACCAAGTTTCCATGGCGGCCAGACAACTGAGCAGGATTTGGGAGACACTGATAAAGAAAATACATTCCCTGTCCCAAATGAGATCCTAAACCAAAGGACTAGGTTTTTATTCCAGCTATACCTATGGTTATGTTGGACAATCAGACATTTTCCCCAGGAAGAAGAAATAATGCCTGGCCTTCGAAAGCTTTTGCAATGTGTATGATTCACAAACTCTGTGGTAATATGATATCCTGTGAATTACCTCACAGCTCAGATCAAGGCAGGACCATGATGTTATCATACCAGCTTGGTCGCCTGTCTCCATCAGCGGACCCAAAGGCACCAGTGGTACGGTCTCAAAACAAAATTTATCTCCCCCAACTGCACGTAATGGGTAATGAGACAAAAGTAGGACTTAGCCATTATTTATCACCTGTTCCTCCTGCATTCATTTTCATAGTCTATTTATTTGGAGTACGCGGTCTTCATAACATGAATTAAGCTCCTGTTTTAGGTGCTATTACCACTGCCTTCTATGGTTACATCAAATAATTTCATGCTACTTTGAAACAACGAGCTCTTTTTGTAGCTGCAACCCAAATTGTTCCCACTTTGTCCTAGGCTCTGGTCATTTGGATCAGTAATGTTTATCTTTTAAAGAAAACTAATTTATTTAAAATTAGTGTCATGGTATCTAATAGTTTTCTATGCTTAAAAACATCTATTTCCCACAAAATGGTTGCTGATCATCAGAACAAAGGAAAGCAATCTTAAAACTTATCTTTTCGTTTAAAATGTATCTGTACCTAGAGGGACAACTCTCCGATAGAAAGTCAAAACAAAGGGGAGTAAGTAGACCTGATTCTGAAACTGGCACCCGCGCTGGGCCATGGACTGGTGACAATGAACACCTGTCAGGCCCAGTTATGCTACTTCCCCTCAGTAATTCCTGAAGGGCTTCTTTCATGACAGACTTTACAGAGACAACAAAAAGAGAACGAAATGAATACAGTTAACTTCCCAATTACCTTAAACTTAATCGAGTATATACAGCTACAGCCATAGTAAAACCCTTAGTCAGACATGATAAAGGGAAACGCCTCTATCCTGAGTCAGGGTCTGAATCTTTTGTCTGTACCTTGGTCCTTTTGTCTTGCTATGGACGTGCTTTTCAGCTTCCTCTGGTTTCTGTGTTTCACTGGTGCCTCTTTGTAGCCGCTAGTAACCCACTGCAGAACTTCTGGGCTTTCATATCCCACTACTGAAATACAGTCTCCATCAGTTGTGTCTTCAAATACATCAGTTTCTTCTTCCCTGATTTTGAACACATGCTGAAATTTCAAGTTCTAAACATCCCTTGCATGTGCAAATGATTATGTCTGATACAAAGCCCAAGAATACCTGCTCTGAATGCTATAGTCAGAATACTTTTATCTCTATCTGTTCATCCATAGCTCCCTTTCTCCCCCTCCCCTTCCCTCCTTCTCCCTCCGGTTCTCTCTCTCTCTCTCTCTCATCTGGGATAAGAAGATAGGAAGATGGCAGCTCTGGGCCAAGGTACCTCTCAGTCCCAAGCTCTCTACTCTCCTAATTTAGAGGTTTCAATCACCATGAGAAAGTTCCCAGGTCCGCCATAGAATGTCTTCTATCATCTGACAGCTGTTCTAGGGACAACAACTGGCTTGCTGCTTCCCTGAAGTTGTACAATTTAATCGTTCACTGCCCGGTTTGCTGTGGTTCAGGCAATCACAGCACAGGACTCTAAAAATCACTATCAAATATTGCTTTAAACATAAAATGCTTCCTTTAACATAACAGTTTCTTCAGTTGTATTTCCAGTCATTTGGTCAGAATTTGATTTGTTTTACAGTGATTGTGTTACAATATATAAATGTATCAGATTAATATGTTGTACACCTTAAATTTATACAAGGTTGTATACCAAATATATTTCAATAAAAATTAAATAGGCATTTTTTTATTAAATACTTTTGAATTTTATTGTTGTTCAAGTACAGTTTTCTGCCTTTTCCCCCCTCCTCTCCCCAACCCAGCCATCCCCACCTCCCTCCCCTGATTCCACTCCCCTTGTTTTTGCCCATGTGTCCTTTATAGTTGTTCCTGTAAACCCTTCCCCTTTTTCCCTCTTTTCCCCCATTATCCCCTCCCACCTCCCCTCTGGTCACTGTCAGTTTGTTCTTAAT
>VMDR010030721.1:0-12277 GCA_007922815.1 Macrotus californicus
GGCTGACTTACACCTTTTTCCATATTTAGTCTAGTCACAGGTATCCCTCTGGCATTCCCATGTTTCTTCTCAGCTCTTCTTTATTTTCCATTTTAAGTTTGGAAGGAAAATTCTGTCAGCATTTTCATTAATTATCTGTGCTTCTACCAACAGAGCCAGAAGTTTAAATATGGGATATAGGTAACAAAATCAGCTTGGATAGCTATATAATGTTTCTGGTTAAAAACGGAGTATCTTTGCAACTTTTCTATAAATCAAACCATTTTATAATTTAAGTTTATTTTAAAAACATACATTATAAATTGCTTTTCACTTATTACATTCTTACAGCATTGTTTCTTACTCTTGACATTTTTGCCTCTTAAAGTCCCATACCCACTGCTTTTCCATTAAAAACTATATCACTAAAAATGGAACTGCCTTTTGATCCAGTGATTCCACTATCATGATTATACCCTAAGGATCCTGCAACACCAATTCAAAAGAACCTAAGTACCCTAGTATTCATAGCAGTGTTATTTACAATATCCAAGTGCTGGAAACAGCCTTAGTGCCCATGGGTAAATGAGTGGATCAAAAAACTGTGGTACACTTACACAATGGAATACTACGCAGCAGAAAGAAGCTCCTACCCTTCACAACAGCATGGATGGAACTGGAGAACATTATGCTAAGTGAAATAAGCCAGGTGGTGAAAGATAAATATCATACAATTTCACCTATAAGAGGAACCTCATGAACAAAACAAACAAATGAGCAAAACAGGACCAGAGGCATGGAAACAAGGAACAGACTGACAGTGACTGGAGAGGGAGAGGAGGGGAATAAGGAGGATAAGGGGGGAAAGAAGGGGAACTAGTCATTGACTATGACTATGACTAGACATACTAGTCAAGGAACATGTATGAATGGCCCATGGACATGGACAACATGGTGGGGATTGACTGTGGGGGGTGGCAGGGCAAAGGGAGAAAACTGGGACAACTGTAATAGAATAACAATAAAATATTCAATAAAAAGTCAAAAAGAGAAAAACCTATAGCACCTTCCAAAATGCTGAAGAGATAAAATTATAATACCCCTAAAAGGACAAAACCAGCCCTGCTTGCTGTTGTGGTACCATTTGCCTAGCAGGCCTATGACCTAGTTAAACATGACTGCCCTTTTACTCTTCTGAGCTTGTCCCCAGGACTGAAAATTACTGGAAAGCAAGAACAGAACTAACGCTTCTGTAGACACAGGCAGAAGATAACATTGGAACAAACTGTTACAATGTCTCAATAGCCCAGAGGCCACAGAACAGCACCCTCTACCCTTTTTTAACCCAATTATAATCCAATAAAAGCTCAAAGTCCCCACCCCTTAAGGCTGGTGTATCTCTCCACACCACGTCCCTTTCCTTTCTTGGAGACTGAATAAAAACTTTATTTCCTACACTTTCTTCTCTTTGTGAATTCTATCACAGCCTGCGTAACTGACCACCTTAACAACTCTCATTACAATTGTGTACTTTAAGCCTGGTTAACTAGAGAAGAGATGACAGTAAAAGACTTGGCAGATGACCCAAATGACAAAAACAAGAAATAAACAAAAAGCAGGTTGGTTACAAATGACAAATGACTGTACAAAGCAGAAGGTAACTATGAAAAGAAGATGCTAAGTGTTCCCTAAGCCTAACTGTGCTCTAGAATTCTTTATAGAAATTCTAGGAAGCAAAAAGATTTTTGGATATGTTTTAACTGCAAAAGGCAAAACAAGTATATACAGATAGTAAAAAATAAATTCAAATACTACAAAAGGTAAATACTCATCATCCTTTTATAGAAGTCAGCTTAACTCATAAAATTAGTCAAGCTTGTGAGGCATTTGGACCATATCCTTATAAGCTAGGGCTGTAGTTTTCAAAGAACATTCCCTATGGATTAGAAAAGACAAAGGTAAATGACCCAGGGAATTAGAAAAGAGTACAAATAGAAGAGATAGGAGGGTCCAAAGGCCAATCTGCTTATGACTAGGACTAGTTCTTTATTAAAATTGCTTTTTGTATCTCTCCTACAAGCCAACCCTCCTGATAGTCTAACTATGAACAAAAGATGCTTCAAAATAACTGATACTCCTAAATTCCTCAAAAAATAAAACTGAAGCACTAAATAACCAAGAGTAAAGTGGTGTTAACAGTACACTGGAGCAGCTCTGGAAAAATGAAGGTAGGGTAGGAGGGAAAGGCCAGAAGCTATTAAAAAAGGTCTATGGAAGGTTAAAAGGCAGGTGGAGGTGAGGCAGGGAGGATGGGACACAATGTGAACAAAGACTAAGAAAAAGGCCAGATGACACAGAACTGAGAGTGGAGGTTAGACTGACCTTTTCCTTTCGATAAGTCTGAAGGAAAGAAATGGCAGTATTTCAGAAAGATACATGTTTTCTTAGTTTGTGTGTTTAAGGGAAGAGGGAAGTGGTAACCAGAGCCTTGTAAGGGTTTAAGAAGAAGCATAACTTAAAGCTGACAGGAGATGATGGAAAAGTTCTATATCAGATTGTGATGGTAGTTAAACAACTGAATGCATTTGCGGGAACTCATAAAACTGTACACTGAAAAGGCTAAACTTTACTATATGTAAATTATATCTCAAAGAACTTGACATTAAAAAGTAAATGCTATTAACAGCTAAAATGCCAATTAACCTTATAAGGTTCATCACAACGTAAAAAAACAAAAAACAAGAATAGGCATTTTTTAACTATTTGGGTTCATGTTTTTAAAAAAATCTAAATTAACTGTTTGAGGTATATAATGAAGCATAGTTTTTAAATTCTGTTCCAATCTTCCACCATTAATATCTCTCTTAAATAGAAACTATAGTTTCTGACACCTCTCCAGTGTAGACTCAGTCAGTGACCAGGAGCTGCAGTGGCAGGCAAAGAGACTCAGCATCTGGCTCTCTCAGGGCTTTTCTTCTGGCTCTAGACTTGGGAGAAGCAGACACATCCGCCATATCATCCATAGCTACAGAACAGCTACATGCTATAAGCATTATTATTTCTAGACTCCTACCATTCTCGAAGCTTTACTTTTCTTTGACTTTCCTCCCCTCATCTGAAAAGTCTTGCCTCAAGGTTAACCCCAGGAGTCTACTAATACCAGGAAGTTTATGCCAGTTAGATGCTTCCACAGCACCCCATAGACTGCTTACGGCGCTGTTCTATAGTTCACTGTTCTGGATCCATTGTCTCTACAAACTTGAGGCCAAAATGCTGAAGAGGGACCGAGACTGATTTGTGTAGCCCCAGCATCCAGCTAGTGCCTTGCAGAAAAGAAGTATGTATTAATTGTTTCTTCACTGAGATTCTACGATGGTATTTCTTAACTTTTATGGGTCAGGAACCCCTTTGAGGGAATCTGCTCTGAAAGATATGTACATTTATGCACAGATTTACTTATAATTTCAAGAAATCTATGAAGGACCTACAATTCCTGCAGAGACCTCCCAGGCTGAGACGCCTGGCGTAAACATTCCAGTCTCATCTTGGCTATACAGTGGGAGAAGCAGAGTCAGCTGTCCATATATGATCTAAAACAGGAAAAGAATTTAGTAAAATATCCCCCAAGGAATGACAGGGCAGAAAGGATTAGAATTAGAGGTAGACATGGGCTAACCATCTTTTTTATGTAAAAATTCTCTCAGTATCAATCTTATACGTTCACAGCTATCCTACATTAAATAAAGACCATGGAAATTCCCTAACAGTTATAACACAGATGAAGATGTGAGATAGGAGAACCTCACACATTTTTTTCATCCACTAATAAGATACAAAATACCTACATAAAAGGTATACCTGAAGAGTGTAATACCAAAATAATCTGTATAACAACATATGAGCAAAGGTCCAAAAATACTGTAGGATGAGGTTGCGGAGGAGAATGGTGGTATGTTCAAAGAGTGGTACTACCACCAATACCCATGCTACGATTTTCCCAAGGACCTCGACCTCAACTCTGTGAGACTGGACAGTCCCCTACAGTGGACACAAAGGCAGTGATTAAAGATCTTGGTCCAATATTACCTGGAGTCTCACAGTTGGTCTTGGAGCTGACATTAAAGAAGCCTTGTATTTACCATTACTATTTATAAATTGAAATAATGAATAATTAACCAGAATGGAATTAAGAATCACAGACTTGTGGTCAGCCTTCTTAGACAAGTCCCCTTCCTGAAATAAAGGTCCTATATATAAAGGCATGTGTGAAGAAAGGTAGTTCTAGGGGATACTAAAGACTCTTCAATTCAATGTGGAATCAAAAAGCAGGGATTAGTTAAGAGTAGGTACTATTTACTAAGTTAACATTAGTATATTTGCTTAGACTAGTAATTCTACAATTATCATTTTAGAATTTTTATGTCAAGGAAAAGATATGACTCTTATATCCATCAATGTCCTCAGGGCCATTTTCTTAAATGCTACTATTTATTTTTTATAGAAAACTTTTTCATTCAGGATCTCATTTTATCTTTACATACATACAAAACAAGTCTCCAATGGCTTTACCATTAACTAACTGCAGTCTTCACCATGCTCAGAGCAAACCTAAGTAACATCTTCACCTATGTAAGAATCTTCACCATGCTCAGAGCAAACCCATGTAACATCATGTCAGATCCTTGGCCAAAATGCCTCTAGTAAGTCTTTCAAAAAGATGTGCAAACATTAGCTAGCTGTACAATATACTATGATTCATCTGAAGAAAAAAAAACAAACCTATGTATATTTACTCTGTGCATGTATAACTTCCTCAGAATGCCTTGTCATTTAAACATATACATTTCAATCTTTCTGTACTGATAGACCAGGAGTACAAAAAGCTCTCAGTTGCTTTACGAAGCAAAACAAAAAAATCTGTTGAAGCTAAATACCACATTGGTATGATATTCTGTATGCCAATTCTCTGCCTCAATTATAAAAAAAAAAAGAGTTGACTGATATAACTCCTTTTGAGGACTTTAAAAACAAGAACAATGACAATCACAAATCAACTGGGGACAACTTGTGTTCCTAATTCAATGAAAAAAGGCCTGCTTTAGAGAACATTTTTCATATAAATGAGAATGTTCTTTATTATCACCAGAGGTCACTGCCTCTGATGACCAGGTGACCACAGGTTTTAAGTTATGGCTTAAAAGAACCTGTTAGCCTCACTACCATCTTGAGCAAGCTGTGCACCTCCTCATCTCCTCTATCATTTCCCATCCTCCCCCAGCCCCAACAGGTAAGCTCAAACATTAAGCTTGGCCAGGAACAAGACACTCTCACAGCCTTTCTAGAAAACAATGAAATTGTCCAATGAAGCTGTAGATGCTAACTAGACCTTCCTTGATATGGTCTACATTAATCCTAATATTTTTTTTAAATTTGTTTTTACTTATGTAGCTAAATAACCAAGATAAAATTGATGATAACATTCACTTAGTTAACATTTAGAAAACTGCGGCAGAGCATTATCCATATTATAACTTCATAAATCATGTTCTTCTTCATAGCTGTTATTCAATAAAATATGGACTCAAATGGGCTTTTCAAAAAACATGCATGTGCTCACTGACAGAGCTAAAATGAAGTATTCAACATAGGAGGCAAGAGTAAGTAAAATTTGACAACATAAAGTTTCAATACCCATCTCTAGGTATGTCCCTCAATCTGGTATTTATAAAAAAAATATTTTTGTCTAAAAAGTAATCATCTGAATTGAAAAAGGCACATGAGGTCAGTTTTCTGGGGGCCAAAGAAGTAAACTACTAAAAATCTTCTGAAAAGAAATACATTAAAACGGGGTCATCATATATATACAAGGTCTGTCCTAAAAAAGGCTAACCACTGTTAATATAATGTGAACAGTTTGCGCAACATTGATGGAACCTGGACCAAGGAGAGTGAACTGGAATGCACATACATGAACAATGATGACTTCACTGTACTAGTCAGTGGATAGATGCTATTGAGTGAGCATGTGACTGTGGGCCCTCGCATTCAAAATGACTCAGAGAGTAGAGCAAAGAATCTGCATCAAATTTTGCGTTAAGCTTGAACATTTCTCCAGAGAAACTACTTGGATGATTCAGAAGGCTGCAGCTATGGGTAACTGGTAACTGGCAGCTTCATTACAACAATGTGCCAGCTCATGCATCACGTCTCGTGCAGTGTTTTGTGGTGAAACATCAAATCACCCAGGTGACTCAGCCCCGCTATAGCCCAGATTTGGTGCCCTGAGACTTCTGGCTTTTCACAAAACTAAAATCACCTTTGAAGGGGAAGAGATTTCAGATCTTCAATGAGATTCAGGAAAATACAACAGGGTAGCTGATGGCAGTTGGGAGAACTGTGGAAAGTCCCAAGGTGCCTATTTTGAAGGAGACTCAGGTGTTATTGTCCTAATGTGCAATGTTTCTTGTACCTTGTATCTTCCTCAGTAAATGTCTCTATTTTTCATATTGCATAGATGGATACTTTCTGGACAGACCTCTTCCATAAAGTGCCAGAAAGTATATAATTTATGGGTCCAAATGCTTCTGTTGTGCCACTCTGCTGGCTGTAAGATTATAATTTAGATTTTGCAAGCCATGTGATCCTGTTTACAAATATTGAACTCATTGTAGTATTATAGCACTGTAAGAGCTATAGACAACATGTAAATGAATGAATGTGATTGTTACAATAAAACTTTATTTATAAATTATGTTTCTTTTTTTAAAGAACATGTAGTTTATAGCTGTAAATTATTTAAGAACTGAAATACATTTTTCACATAAGAAAATAAAAGTACTACTAAATAAGAATTATATTTAAGATTTTCCCATTAGGAAAAAATTGAGGGACTACATTGGTTTATGCCACCATAGATGGTATATCAATGAATGTGTGCAATTATATTCCAATAAAATTTACAAACACAGGCAGAGCGGTAACCTTCAGGCAGTAGTTTGCCAAAAACTTCTCTAAACAGTTCTGTTTTTAAGTCAGTATTAGACTTTCTAAGATTGCAAGCACATAAGAGAGAAACTATCTACATACAATTATTCTATGCTATCAAGTCTTTTCTACCTACAATGAAAATTGCTACTAGCAGCAAGGTCAAAATTGCTGACACAAAAGGAAAGAATGGTCAGCATGTTAATAAAACCTATTAAGAAAATTACTTCAGCCCTGGCTGGTGTGGCTCAGTGGATTGAGTGCTGGCCTGCAAACCAAAGTGTCACTGGTTCAATTCCCAGTCAGGGCACATGCCTGGGTTACAGGCCAGGTCCCCAGTAGGGGGTGTGTGTAAGAGGCTGCCTTCATTCTTGTCTCTTTACTCTTAACTTTTGCCATTTTAATTACAATATTTCTTGGTGTGGCTTCTTTGGATTTATCTTGTTTGGTACTCTCTGTACTTCCTGTACCAGAATGTCTGTTTCATTCCACAGATTAGGAAAGTTTTCTATCATTATTTCTTCAAATATACTTTCTGCCCCTTTCTTCTCCTTGTGGAATCCCTATATTGTGAATATTAGAGTGTTTTACATTATACCAGAGGTCCCTTATACCATCCTTATTTTTAAAATTCTTCTTTCTCATTCTGTTGTTCTGATTAGGTGATTTCTACAATTCTGTCTTCTAGGTTGCTATTCTGTTCTTGCCTACTAACTAATCTAATGTCAATTCCTTCTAATGCATTCTTCATTTCAGTTAATGTAGTCTTCATCTATGATTGGTTCTTTACTACATTTTTCATTTCTTGAAGTACTCTCTCAGTTCCTCTATTCTACTCTCAAGTCTGTTGAGCATCCTTGTGACTGTTTCTTTGAATTATTTACCAGGTAAATTACTCATCTCCATTTTACTAGTTTTCCTCTGGATATTTTCTTATTCTTTCATTGGGGCCTATTCTTCTGTCTCCCTATTTTGTCTGACTTTCTGTGTTTGTCCTAAGACTTAGATGAAATAAATATCTCTTCCAATTTTGAAAAAGTTGCTTCTGTGTAGACTGTGTCAGATGGTTTGGGCAGGCCAGTTATAGTTAGGATAGGTACCTGTGGTACCTGATACATTGCCAGGACAGAGAAGTGGGTTCTGGGTAGGGAAACCTGGTATGTATGCGTTTCCTTGCTCTTCTGATCTGGGCAGGGCTGCCCAGTGTGGGGAGAGCTGCCTAGAGTGTACCTGGTATGTCCTGTTAGTTTAATTGTCTGTCCCCTGACCCAGGTCTGGCAGGACTGCTCTGCATACATGCCTCACAATGCCTTCCTAGCTCCGAACTTTCTCCAGATGGGGTGGCCCTGTGTGCGTACACTATTGCAATTTGATAGCTCAGTAACCTCTCTAGGCAAGGCTGCCCCACATGTGTGCATAGCTGTGCCCCACTATCTCTGCCCTTTCTCTGGATGGACAACCCTGCCTTCAGGTACCACAGTGTTTTACAATCACCACACTAACTCCAGGTGAGAGAGTCTCATATGCATGCGCAGCCCAGTTGGTGCACTCAGCAGCACGCTGCCATAGCTGCTGAATGAATACCTTGGTTGAGGGGCCTCCTGTATGCCTGCTACAATGTCCTCCTGTTCCTGCTGGATCTAGCTCTGGAAGGGGTGGTTGAGGATGTGCTACAGCGGCCTTGCAGGTTGGCCAGAGAACCTGGATGGATCTCCTACCTACTATCTATGTGCTGGGAAATATAAATAGTGGTGTTCCTGGATAGTTCCCTCAGCTCCCAAGAACTCTCACAGTTCCCTAGCCTTCTCAATGTGGTCTCTCTCTCTCAGAAGCTGTTCAGCTGGTTCTCAGTTGTCTCAGAAGAAACTGCTCTAAATGTAGAAGTACATTCAATATGTTCCTGGGAGGGGGCAAGTTCAGCATCCTCCTATGCCATCATCTTGGTCCCTCCTCTAGACAAATACTTCTTTTAATTCACTCATTCAACAAACATTAGATCAAGACACATTGTCTCCTGGCCTGAAAGACTAGTATGAAGACAACACAGGCATATAAGCAATACTAATTAGGCCAGCTAAGCACCACATGATGGCAGAAATAACCACTAACATCTGCAAAATGCTTTAGTTTATGTTTCTTAATAAGGCCTTGTAACAACACTGAGAAGGAGCCCTGGTGGTGTGGCTCAATGGATTGAGTGTTGGCCTGTGAACCGAAAGGTTGCTGGTTCGATTCCCAGTCAAGGGCACATGCCTGGGTTGCAGGCCAGGTCCCCAGTGGGGGGCACGTGAAAGGCAACCACACATTGATGTTTCTCTCCCTCTCATCCCTTCTCTAAAAATAAATAAGTAAAAATTAAAAAAAAAAAAACCCTGAGAAGGAAATAAAGCACCTGGTATTATTCTCATTTTTTTTTTACACTGTTACTTATGCAGCTCCTACGCCAAAGACATCACATTCAAGGCAGGAAAGGGCTGCAAAGGGTATTATTCTCATTTTACACAAAGCTTATAAGCAGTAGAACCAAGATTTAAACCTCAGATACTACTGCACTATACTTCTTTGGTGCAGCTTTCTGTTAGGGACTGATGACAGAGGTAGAGGCATTTTATAGGTAAAGAGATCACAGCATTCCAAAGAAACAACATACACAGAAGTCTAAAAATATAATGTGTGAGAAAGAACTGCTGGGTTGATTCATGTAAGGCAGGCAGAGGAAATATGGCTATTTGGGTTGAAAGCATGGGGAGAGCTTTAAGCAGCTGACTTAAGTGTCTGTTCATGATTCTATAGACAATAAGGAATCAGATGGCTTAGGAGAGAGAAGGAAGAAAAGAACATAAACGAAGCCTTACTGTGCATTTGATACAAAGAATTTCCTCATAGTCAGGGATATTAAGTTATGAGGTAGTATTTAAGGAGAGATTAGACTTTCATAAGTCTTCAGTAGAAATGGAAAGAGGGTCTAACACACAGGAAAATGGTAGAAGGTTATCTCTGTAGTTTCAGCATGAAGAAACAGTGAATGCATTACAATATTCCTATGTCTGAATGATGATTTTTACAGGTCCCCTAGACCACAGGTGGCAAACACAAGGCCTGTGGACCAAATCCTGCCCTCTACCTTGTTTTATCCAGCCCGGTACCTTGTTTCTACCCAGCAGCAGTGCTGAGCTCCTTGTCCCTAGTTAAGGAGTAGTTACATTTGTACAGTCCTAAAGTTACATTCAGCCCTGTGAAGGCAACCGCAAAGCTGATGTGGCCCCTGGTGAAAATGAGTTTGACGCCCCTGCCCTAGACTATACCCCCCAAATTAAAATGATGTCCTAAATTACCTTAAATTTTCCTACATATTATCTAAAACTCACCGAATCTTCTGGAGGTCTCTGGATTTTTCCCCAATCCACAGAAGGTCCCTTTTCTTGCAAAAATCTATGAAATAGCTTGCGAAATCCATCAAGGTCTTTTTTAGTATGCTATGAAAATAGAAATCATTGTTACAACTAGCAGAATGCTTAATATTTAATAAAACCAGATATATATTATACACTTAAAATATCTTACAATGAAATTCTCATACTATTAGAACATGGAGTCTCTTTTATATCCCAATTTAAAACTAAAGAGGAAGGAAAATCTAATAGGAACCACATTTAAAGAAATACAAGCAAATAATCCTCCCATCTCCCATCAGTATCATATAATCTGAACACCATTTGGTCCATGGGAATTCCAAATGGTTCTCTAAATTTATTTGCCAATATTTTTCTCTGCTTCTTTTATGTGAAAATTAATCTTCACCAAAAGAACAAAAAGTAACAAAACACAACTAACCTCACAACTAATTTGTCAAGTACAAATTGAAATTTGAAAATGAAAAGGATAATCTATTGATTTATAAATAGAAAAGTAAACATACTGCCTATTGTGGCAGGTCTATTATACAATAGCTGACAAGTAGCACAGTTCTATTAGAATTAGCTCTTTAGAAAAAGCATGCAAGATATATGGTTCATAAACTGACTTTTCACAATTCTAGCTGAACACTGATATCCATTTCTCCACCCAATGATGCCAAAACACAGAATAAATGATGTGTAATTTTGTTCTGGTTGTCCTAGACTTTAGAAACTTTCTAGAAATAAAAAAGAAAAAGACAATGGTTTTACACTGGCCAAATGTTGAAAATCCTTAATTGTTAAGTAATCCTAATTTTTTTATGTTCTCATTATATCTTGTGTTTATTTTAAACTTGATGATCATCAACAACAATAGCAATTCAGAAGGCAGATGAATGAAAGCAAAAAACACTGTAGAGTTCTTACCTCAAACTCATGTGATGGCGCTGTAATGAGTATTTTTTCTAGTTCTTTCTTCACAGATAATTCTAGCTCTTGTCGAATGACCTCTTGAAACTGAGAAGCACCATCTTGAGACATTGCTTTGCTAAGATCTTAAAACAAAAATATAAAACCACCAACTGAAAAATCAGATATGCATTCAAACAGCTGATAAGCTAATAACTGATTTCTTTCTGATGTTCCAGCAAATGAAAAGAGTTCAACTCTATAGTTCCATCATCCACCCACAGAATTTCAATAATGTTAATTAGTTGGGACCATATAATCACATGTGCTCAAATTTGACTATTTGGTACATCTTTATGCTTTACTAGTATATCTAAAACACTAAACACTTTTGGGAAGATGGAGCAAGTGGAAGTAAAAGGATTAATCTTCATTTGAGTACATAATTCCATCTCTACTAATGTTTCCCTCCCAGCCAGCAAAGCTGGAGAAAAATCAGAACAATTGGAATAATGTTAATAAGGGTATGTTTTATGGAATATGCCCTTATAGAACTGCTGCATCATTAGATAACTGAAGAGATCTAGCAATTTCACAGAAGTAAAAGACTCCTCCCTCCTCCAGGCCAGATGAAAACTTTAAGAAATCCTTTCCATTTTAGAAAGACAGCCACTCCAGTTTCACATTTCTTACTAGAATAACCCCTTGAGAGATAGATAATGGCAATTCCAAGGTGTCTCTACTTCCCTGGCATCAAAATTTTCACTTTAAAAGGAGAAAGACACAGGACTGCTTCCCCACCCTGGTCCTTAATTTCAGCCAAGACATTTCTGTACTTATTTTTGTCAGACAAGACTATCAGGGCTTTTGGCATAGCTGGGCATCTCTGTGACAGATGGATCTTACTAAAGGTGACAGAAATGGCTTTTAGATGAAAACAAAAATAGAAAAACACAAAAAAAGAAAACATCCTAGGCCCAAGTTCCTTGGGAGAAAAATGCCAACAC